>OZ023208.1:48816226-48936226 GCA_963995525.1 Escarpia spicata
CAATTTAATATAACGATATATTATGCCGCGGTACGATATACTTCAAAATAGATGCACAATACACATGCATCGCTTCCTTATTGCCTGCTAATATCCCTTCTTAATGGACATATCGAAGCCTTACCTTACCTTACCTTACCTCACCATATCTCACCTTTCCTTACATTACCATACCTTGATTTACCTCACCTCACCTTACGTTACCTCACCCATCCCCTTCAAGCTTCGTTTTAGTGACCACGTGCACAATCCATTTCCACCTAAGCGTCATTTCGTGGGTGCATGTGTACATGCGCGCACGTGTATGTGTGGTCGGGTGTGCATGCAGGCGTGCGTGTCTGTGTTCGCACAAGCACACCAGTATCTATATCTTACATTCTCGCGACACAGGTTACCGTGGATACAGTTGCATTGACGACCGTGAAGCCGACAGTGATCTGAGGCAACTGAATGAGGTTTTACTGCTGACACTGAGTAACTTAGTCTTCCTGCCCGCCGCCTATGTCGCTCTCTACAAACAGTGTCACTGTGCAGCCGTCGCATACGTCTTCACAATGTTCTTCTCAACGGTGAGTAGGACCTACTAATATTCTTCAACTAGTCTACCAAATGGAGAAATGTGTACCATGACGGTATTGTAGGCGTGCATCCACGGTACGTGACGGCGTATGTCCCAGTGTTGCTTGAGCAAACGTGAATGGGAAGTTTAGTTGGATATCATTGTGCTGATCCAGTGTGTGTGTGTGTGTGTGTGTGTGTGTGTGTGTGTGTGTGTGTGTGTGTGTGTGTGTGTGTGTGTGTGTGTGTGTGTGTGTGTGTGTGTGTGTGTGTGTGTGTGTGTGTGTGTCTGTGTGTGTGCGTTTATGCGTTTGTGCGTGCGCATGTGTGGGCGTGAATATGGGCGTGTGTGTGTGTGCGTGCACGCTCCCCTGCTGTGGCCTCAATATGGTGCCGTTGGGGTATTTGGTGAGCCTCAAAGGAAGCACAGAAGCAGGTTTTTAGTGAGCCAAGTGGGTCGATGTGCAGAACAAGTCGAGCGTGGAAGTCTTTCCTGCCAGTGTGTTACGTTCGATGTCACACCACAATGGTTACACCGTAGTACGATAGTTCTTACGTAAAAAGTATTAGGTTTACATTTACCAATTGGCTTTCAATAAGAACAATGTTTAAGTTATTTTAAATCAACATCAACGTTCAGTATAATGTTTAAGTAGTGTCATCTAGTTATTCGTGTATGTCTTAGCTTACTTCCCGTGTGACATATTCTGTAGTATATGTAGTATCACGATACGTCTGTACATATCACTTATGTTTGTCTGATTCAATAACGCATGGTTTTTTTCCGTATATCTAGTTATATCATTCATGTGCAGTATGCCTTCTTTCATTTTAGTTTTACCATGCATGTGATGTCAAATCCAAGTACAAGTACTGTTTGCTCAAATACCACGTGTTGGCACACTCAGATTTCTTCGGTGCCATATTCTCTTTCTGCGTCACTATGCTTGAAATGGCGGCACTGACCCCACAATGTCGACTGACTGTGTTGACGGCCGTGGCTCTTGGGCTTACAGCTGGCGTACGATGGGACAGAACCAATATGTATGTGTTCCTTGTGCCGAATCTCGCCGCATCAGCCATCTTGGTAATTTCATGGGTGCGTTGTCTCAGTTCTCCATTCACAATACGTCTAGTCGGTCACTGTGCATGACATTCATAATTTAACGAAATTTAACAAGATTGCCACCCAGAGAATTAACTCTAGATGGCAGGTGGACACGGACGGAAGCCCTTTGGCTTATTGAGAGTCCAACCCTTTTATCTATGTGTATCCCGCCCTTATGAGGTATGTGTCGATTTTATTTTTAAATATATTCACGCTACTAAAACCCACACAATCAGCAGATAATATGTTCCATTCATTTACAGTCCTTCGTGAAAATGAGAACTTTCTTACATATAATCTACATTGCTCTTTTACTAATGCAACTTCATGTCCTCTAGTCCTTCTATCTTTCTTAACAGGAACAAATATTTTTATCAATATTTTCATAATCAGTTTCAACACTTCTATCTGATCTCCTCTCAAACTCCTGGTCTTTAGTGTTGTTAAACCAGAATCTTTTAGGCGTATTTCATACGCGTATTTCATAACTAAGATCCCTCAGTTTTGGTATCATTTTAGTTGCTCTCCTCTGTACTCTTTCTAGCATATATATGTCCTTCTTGCTTTATGGCCTCCACGTTTGTATACAATATTTTAAATCAGGCCTAACTATTGTTTTGTACAGCGGTATTATTAGTTCTTTTTCCTTATACGCTATTTTACGTCTAATTAATCCAAGGATGTGATTTCCCTTTGAAGCTGCAATTCCGCATTGCTTTGAAACCATCATATCAGCACTAATGGTTAACCCCACGTCCTTTTCTTTTACAGTAGTACTTAGTACAGTACCCCCATTGTATATTCTACAATTTCGTTCGCATGTCCTGTGTGGAGGCATATCACCAATGATGTCTGCTTTGGATCGTGTGATTATTATGTCTAAAGTGTGACCATGTGAATGTGTCTTTTCCATCACATGCTGATGCAGACCATGATATTCTAGGATGTTGTGAAAGCGTAAAATCTTTGTATCATCCAACAAATCAACGTGTATGTTAAAATATCCAACAATCACCAAGTTGTCATGGCCCATGCAGATACACTGCAGAAAATCTGAGAATTCGTCCATGAATATCGATGCGCTCAGACCATTACGCGCTACAAAAGCCGCGTGGCTGATATGCACCGGCAGTTCTCTGTGTATTCATACAACGACTACTACAACATGCCTCCTAAAGCAGCATTGAAGGGCGCCAAGAAGGCCGTCAGCAAGGCAAAGACGCCAAGCAGCGGTAACAAGAAGCACCGTCGACGAAGGAGGGAGAGCTACGGAATCTACATCTACAAGGTTCTGAAGCAGGTCCACCCTGACACTGGTATCTCGAGCAAGGCAATGAGCATCATGAATTCGTTCGTGAATGATATCTTCGAGCGTATCGCCGCTGAGTCTTCCCGTCTCGCTCACTACAACAAGCGCTCGACAATCACGAGCCGCGAGATCCAGACCGCCGTCCGTCTGCTGCTGCCCGGCGAGCTCGCTAAGCACGCCGTCAGCGAGGGAACGAAAGCCGTCACCAAGTACACGAGCACCCGCTAAGCGTTACATTTACGCTACGAAAACAAACGGCTCTTTTCAGAGCCAACCACTTTATCACAAAAGAGTAGTGACTATTTGTCGCAATGTTCTGTGTATAATCTTGTCTTCCCGTGACGGCATCTCCTGGCCTCGCATCATAGTCTCCTATTTAGTTACTATACCCATTTCTTTCTTACCCGACTTCTCCCACCCTCGAATTTAGCCATAACATAAGTACTGTTTGCGTACGCAAAAGTCGACCACGCATTCGCTACTTTCATTCACGATTAAATACGTGCATTCTCACTGTCCACCGACCAGCCGGACACAGTTTATAATAACCACCAGCAGCTTCACAAGCCCCTTAATTAGCTGCGTTTTATCCATGAATGTGTATGAATGAAAACCTCAACATGTCATCTTACACACTGTAGGAACATGTACTTGTTGGCAACAAAGACCAAACATACACACACATATATATATATATATATATATATATATATATATACGGTCTGACTACTGCGTTGGGAAGCCGCTACCGCATACGTCTCTGTTCGCTACCAGCTTCGGTGAATATTGTGACGCTTTGGGCAGGCTGCCGAACTAGCGTTTTCTTAACACGGCTGTATTTGTATGTACACGTTACACGTAGATCACAGGAATGTGCGGGTGCATGATCGCAAACTGCCTACTAGAAATGACGTGACTGAGACGGGCGTGCTTGTCATTTTGTAGTTGTTACATTTTAGTTTTATTAAGAGAACAGCAGTTACTCGTATAACACTGAGCACTTATTTATTTGAAATTGCATTCCCATCCTAACCTTCGGCGGTCCCTAGCTCTAATGAGGACTCTTGCTTGTCCATGTTAACGATTTTGCCCAACGATTCTTGTATGTTGAACCTCTTCGCACAGATTGCTGGAGATTTAGGCGCTATAGAAGTTTGTCATTATTATTATTGTTATTATATAACGCACTTACAGAACTGACAATGTGGGCGATAGTTAAACGTGCACTTAGTAACGAACACATATCTCATTACTCTTATCACTGTGTGATAGAGAAGAAGAACAGTTGATTATTTTATTTAAGTAAAATATTGCAGCACAGTGGGTTGTTGGTTGCAAGACTTTGAAATGACTGATAATTTCGATCAGTCTGCAGGAAACACAAAGGAAACGGTTAGTCAGCGGTAAATTGTTACGCGCGCAAACTACCGCGCTGCAAAGCACGTTCTACTAAGCGGTCCGTGTTTACTCGAGTTGTAGCACTCTACTCCGCAGTCCGTGTCTGCACTTGCCGTTCTACTCTGCAGTCCGTGTCGGCACACAATAGTGCGCGCCTTTCTCGCTATAAAGAGCGGCGGCTGCTTGAGTAATCATTCGTTGAGCCATCGTATTCGAAGAGCTAAACATGTCTGGTCGCGGCAAAGGAGGAAAGGGTCTTGGAAAGGGTGGCGCTAAGCGTCATCGCAAAGTTTTGCGTGATAACATCCAGGGTATCACCAAGCCGGCAATCCGTCGTCTCGCTCGCCGTGGTGGAGTCAAGCGAATCTCGGGTCTCATCTACGAGGAGACTCGCGGTGTGCTCAAGGTCTTCCTCGAGAACGTCATCCGCGACGCCGTCACTTACACCGAGCACGCCAAGCGCAAGACCGTCACCGCCATGGACGTCGTCTACGCACTGAAACGTCAGGGCCGCACCCTGTACGGTTTCGGAGGTTAGATTCTCACTGTCGGCGGCACCGCAACAAACGGCTCTTTTCAGAGCCAACCACATTTTCTCAAAAGAGAGTTGCTACTTTTATCGCATTTGTGCACTGTGCTTCCGACGTACCAGTGCGAGTCGCATCTTATACACACTTAGCATTGTGTTCCGAGATCTTCCACCTCTAAAATACGTGTTTACACTGAATCGACATGCCCCGTATACTTCAATAATAATTGTCATCACTTCTTTCGTACGTTTGGGTGTTATTCAGCAAAAAGTACCGATTTCTTAAATCGAGGCAAATGCCAAAGTATCATAGTAGCATGTATAATTACACGGTGAAATAACGTTGTTCCTGTTGTGCGTGCACTTTCGTAGAAACGATTAAAACTGGTAGTTTACCTCACGTTGCAACTTTACGGCTTCATTACCTATTAGGGCCCCTGTCCTAAGCATGTACATTCGTCAAATCCTCTCCGCTATATGCGTCGTTCGACTCATACGAAACAAACGGCTCTTTTCAGAGCCAACCACCTTCTCACATGAGAGAATGTTACCCTCGGTTGTGATGTTTATTCGCGTAATCTTGTTATTCCTTCACATTTCACCCACATTTCATTCGTTGTGTCCTAGTTTCCTCTATCCCAAAATATATATATTCCACATTAATAGGCAAAGTAATTTACCACATTACATAGTATTGTCATAGACGGGGTTCTGCTAGCTAGAAACACTACTCACTTGGGCCTGCTTGTCAAATTATCAAACTTCAAAGCGTCATCATTAGGACCAACTACCTCTAGTAGTTTAGAGCCAAGCATTCACATAACACAGTTTTACAGGAATAGCAGATCAACGCTGTATTAATTAAGCAGTGTTTCGGAAGTAGATCTGAGCAGATAATAAAGACTGTAATTATGCCTATATATGATTCTATAAGGTACAATTCAAAAAACGAGTATGGGCATGGTAATTAGAAACAAGAGTTGTAAGAATGTTAAATTTCCGAGTGTTATGCTTGATAACGACAAACTATGTGAGGTAGAATCTGTAAAATAGTTGGGTCATATCATTTCAAATAGTATGCTAGATGACAATGATATATCTAGACAATGTCGCCAGTTGTATGCACAAGGCAACATGATCATAAGAAAATTTCATATATGTTCAAATGATGTAAAGAAGACATTGTTTACTACTTTTGCTCATCTATGTATATTGCCCATCCTTGGTGTAATTTTCATAACTATGCTATCAGAAAATTGTATGTCTGTGACAACAATATAGTTCGAATGGTGTTAGGTTACGACAGATACTGTAGTGCTAGTGAAATGTTTGTTAACAATGATTTACCTAAATGTGCTGCTGTTATTCGAAATTTGACATAGATTTATACATTTTGTTGACGGGTGATTTTTCTTTCTGTACATTGTAACTATTGTTTATAACACAACTATGATAATGTACTTGTATGTTGCATGGAGTCTGTGAATAAAGCAATTACTAGTATTATTAGTATTAAACCAACACTGGCATATGCCTCTCCAGTCTGGAATCGCTTTTACAAAGAAATGATAACAGAGTAATCACATCAATGTCAAAAGGGAGCGCAGAAACTCGACTAAATATAACAGTAGCAACCCAGATCAAATCATTAATCGATCTGCTGTTACTGTGAGAGACCACAACACAACATTACGTAAGACCTATTCGCATACATAAATACGAAGCAACTTCTTTACCAATCGCATTATCGTTTCTTGTAATATACTTCCCGAATAAGTTGTACCAGCCCCTTCACTGAACAACTTCAAGAAGAGATTGAGGTCTCTGGTCACCGGTTAAATGCGACCAAGTGTACAAGTAAGTAAGCAAGCAAGTAGGTAAGGAAGTGTGTAATTAAGTATACATGTACCGTACTAAATGGCTTGTTATGTCCATGTCTGCTATATTCCAGTTGTCGTTGCAGCATACTGTGTGTATTACCCGAATCGTTTCCCCGTGTGCATTTACAAACGTCGAGTGTTTCGTCTCCGCAAGGTAAGTAAGTGGTTCGTGTGTCGAACGCGTTCCGTTACGAAAGCGAGACACAGTTATGTTTCATTGGTAACATATTGACACCACACGCCCGACGCCCGACTAGAATCGACGTCCCACTTACGTCTAAAAAAAACCTGTGACAAAAGCTACCAGCGTTTATCGCATGTATTGACATTCATGTGCATCATTGCGAACACATTTGGGTTCAGAATAATAGAGTAATAGGTAGTAATTACACGTTTTGTGCCTTCTGTAATTGCAACATATGTGCTTTTTTAAAAGTTATTGTAAGAGTATTACATCCCAAAAGTAATACGTGCTAGTATATTACTTTTCAATTACATCTATTGATGCAAACATACCAAGATACCTTTTTGGCGAGTTATTCCAACTGATAGTTGACCTATAATGTATGCATGTGCCAACGGCACCGGAGGTTTAAACAGTGACAACCGTCATTCAGACGAATACCTACTCAATGAAACAATGCAGGATTAGCAAACCAAATACTAATTGTTGGGATGTTGTTGTGAAGTGGCCGCGACATATTTGAGTAATTGCGCTCCCGTGACAATAAACAGGTGCCATGCAACTTGTCAAGGGTGTGTTTAAATAAGTTACATTAATTGTTAGACATGGTAACTTGCGAAAGCGTGGATACGGGACACAGGGCACAGTTCATGTTATGCTCCACTTTACCATGTTACAGTTTTGTTTGATCGTAAGGAGAGGTGACCATGACACATTTTGCACCATCTTCCCATCCACTGCCGTCATGTCGTCGACATAATTAACACGATTACTGAAAACCGTATACCTCCAGTTCTTTTAAAACGCCTGCTCATACGCGCCCCAATCAAAAGAATGTGTGACGGGTCACGACGGTTCACAGCTTAAAGTACATTTCGGCGGAATGGAGTTACGAGAACCCTGTCAAAGTGTAAAGTTTCAGTTTTACAATGATACCAGTGTCACCCGTTTATGTCAATTTGTTACAAAATTATGGGTGAATGGATTGACCCATTCAAAGAGTTCAAGTTTTCAGGCAGACGACATCAGAGTTAGTATTTACGCTTCAAATTACATAGCACTCAAGCAAAAACAGGCCACGAACTACACTTTGTGAAGATAACAATTCCAAATTTCATTATTCAAACTGATAATAAATCGTTTATGTTTCTGGAAATGCAAATCAACGAAAATCGATACTTTCACCCCTGCGAATATAATATGTACTGTGGCTTTTCCTCACTTTTGTGAAATGTACTTCATGGTCTGAGTCATTGCGGCCTGTCACATTTATGACAGTATGCGCGCCCAGTTGCATCATAAAGCGTTATCAAGTATTTCAACCGACTATGCTAACCATTCGCGTGAGCAACGTAACTGAGTATACATGTGTATATTCCGTCGTATAATTTGAGCAGGCACGAGAACATAACACATAACAGGACATGTAATCGTGCTCCGTACAATACAGCCTACTGCTGTGATGGCACTTGCTGTTTGCAGACATGTTGCCCGGTAAACCATTATGTAACAGCTTGCACTGTGAATTGGCGATTTAAAGTGCTAACTACTGGAACAGGCGCGCACAGAGCAGAGTGTATGCGATTTCTCAGCGGCAACGAAACAAAGCTGTCATTACAACTGGGTACTAGGATGAGACGTGAAAATGAGACGAAGTGGAATGCACAAAACAGCACGATAACAATGAGTAGCAGACACTCCTCTTTGAGGATGTGGTTGGCTCTAAAAAGAACCGTTGGTTTTTGTTTCGAGACGAGTGTCGTCTAGTGGGCCTTCTGGGTCTTCTTCGGCAGAAGCACCGCCTGGATGTTCGGCAGTACACCACCCTGGGCGATGGTGACGCCAGACAGGAGCTTGTTCAACTCCTCGTCATTGCGGATGGCGAGCTGCAAGTGACGGGGGATGATCCTCGACTTCTTGTTGTCGCGGGCTGCGTTTCCTGCCAGCTCGAGAACCTCAGCAGCCAGATACTCCATGACGGCAGCCAGGTAGACGGGCGCTCCGGCTCCGACGCGCTGGGCATAGTTGCCCTTACGCAGATGACGGTGAATACGACCGACGGGGAACTGAAGTCCGGCACGCGACGAGCGCGTCTTGCTCTTTCCCTTCGCCTTTCCTCCCTTACCGCGTCCAGACATGACTGTAGTGTTCTGATGAGAAACAGAGAATGCCGCAGCCACGGCCGATTCTTCCTTTTATACTACAGCGGCGTGCCGAGCTGAGCGACGCGCGCGCCAAACGATCGCCGCTCGCTCGACCACGTGACCGTAACGACCCCTTCGCCACACGTCGCGCGCTATACAAGCCGCGTGGCTGATCTGCACCGGCAGTTCTCTGTGTATTCATACAACGACTACTACAACATGCTTCCTAAAGCAGCATCGAAGGGCGCCAAGAAGGCCGTCAGCAAGGCAAAGACGCCAAGCAGCGGTAACAAGAAGCACCGTCGACGAAGGAGGGAGAGCTACGGAATCTACATCTACAAGGTTCTGAAGCAGGTCCACCCTGACACTGGTATCTCGAGCAAGGCAATGAGCATCATGAATTCGTTCGTGAATGATATCTTCGAGCGCATCGCCGCCGAGTCTTCCCGTCTCGCTCACTACAACAAGCGCTCGACAATCACGAGCCGCGAGATCCAGACCGCCGTCCGTCTGCTGCTGCCCGGCGAGCTCGCTAAGCACGCCGTCAGCGAGGGAACGAAAGCCGTCACCAAGTACACGAGCACCCGCTAAGCGTTACATTTACGCTACGAAAACAAACGGCTCTTTTCAGAGCCAACCACTTTATCACAAAAGAGTAGTGACTATTTGTCGCAATGTTCTGTGTATAATCTTGTCTTCCCGTGACGGCATCTCCTGGCCTCGCATCATAGTCTCCTATTTAGTTACTATACCCATTTCTTTCTTACCCGACTTCTTCCACCCTCGAATTTAGCCATAACATAAGTACTGTTTGCGTACGCAAAAGTCGACCACGCATTCGCTACTTTCATTCACGATTAAATACGTGCATTCTCACTGTCCACCGACCAGCCGGACACAGTTTATAATAACCACCAGCAGCTTCACAAGCCCCTTAATTAGCTGCGTTTTATCCATGAATGTGTATGAATGAAAACCTCAACATGTCATCTTACACACTGTAGGAACATGTACTTGTTGGTAACAAAGACCAAACATACATAGATAGATATATATATATATACGGTCTGACTACTGCGTTGGGAAGCCGCTACCGCATACGTCTCTGTTCGCTACCAGCTTCGGTGAATATTGTGACGCTTTGGGCAGACTGCCGAACTAGCGTTTTCTTAACACGGCTGAATTTGTATGTACACGTTACACGTAGATCACAGGAATGTGCGGGTGCATGATCGCAAACTGCCTACTAGAAATGACGAGACTGAGAAGGGCGTGCTTGTCATTTTGTAGTTGTTACATTTTAGTTTTATTAAGAGAACAGCAGCTACTCGTATAACACTGAGCACTTATTTATTTGAAATTGCATTCCCAACCTAACCTTCGGCGGTCCCTAGCTCTAATGAGGACTCTTGCTTGTCCATGTTAACGATTTTGCCCAACGATTCTTGTATGTTGAGCCTCTTCGCACAGATTGCTGGAGATTTAGGCGCTATAGAAGTTTGTCATTATTATTATTGTTATTATATAACGCACTTACAGAACTGACAATGTGGGCGATAGTTAAACGTGCACTTAGTAACGAACACATATCTCATTACTCTTATCACTGTGTGATAGAGAAGAAGAACAGTTGCTTATTTTATTTAAGTAAAATATTGCAGCACAGTGGGTTGTTGGTTGCAAGACTTTGAAATGACCGATAATTTCGATCAGTCTGCAGGAAACACAAAGGAAACGGTTGGTCAGCGGTAAATTTTTACGCGCGCAAACTACCGCGCTGCAAAGCACGTTCTACTAAGCGGTCCGTGTTTACTCGAGTTGTAGCACTCTACTCCGCAGTCCGTGTCTGCACTTGCCGTTCTACTCTGCAGTCCGTGTCGGCACACAATAGTGCGCGCCTTTCTCGCTATAAAGAGCGGCGGCTGCTTGATTAATCATTCGTTGAGCCATCGTATTCGAAGAGCTAAACATGTCTGGTCGCGGCAAAGGAGGAAAGGGTCTTGGAAAGGGTGGCGCTAAGCGTCATCGCAAAGTTTTGCGTGATAACATCCAGGGTATTACCAAGCCGGCAATCCGTCGTCTCGCTCGCCGTGGTGGAGTCAAGCGAATCTCGGGTCTCATCTACGAGGAGACTCGCGGTGTGCTCAAGGTCTTCCTCGAGAACGTCATCCGCGACGCCGTCACTTACACCGAGCATGCCAAGCGCAAGACCGTCACCGCCATGGACGTCGTCTACGCACTGAAACGTCAGGGCCGCACCCTGTACGGTTTCGGAGGTTAGATTATCACTGTCGGCGGCACCGCAACAAACGGCTCTTTTCAGAGCCAACCACATTTTCTCAAAAGAGAGTTGCTACTTTTATCGCATTTGTGCACTGTGCTTCCGACGTACCAGTGCGAGTCGCATCTTATACACACTTAGCATTGTGTTCCGAGATCTTCCACCTCTAAAATACGTGTTTACACTGAATCGACATGCCCCGTATACTTCAATAATAATTGTCATCACTTGTTTCGTACGTTTGTGTGTTATTCAGCAAAAAGTACCGATTTCTTAAATCGAGGCAAATGCCAAAGTATCATAGTAGCATGTATAATTACACGGTGAAATAACGTTGTTCCTGTTGTGCGTGCACTTTCGTAGAAACGATTAAATCTGGTAGTTTACCTCAGGTTGCAACTTTACGGCTTCGTTACCTATTAGGGCCCCTGTCCTAAGCATGTACATTCGTCCAATCCTCTCCGCTATATAGATCACTGTAGGCCTGTCACTCATGTTACTTCACCAAGTATGTGTTCCCGGCAATCTTACGAACCGTCTTATTATTTCTTCACATGACACTTACTGCTGTTTCGTTCCTGTTACAGACGTACTTACCACTATGCAAAAACAGATAGTAGGCTATACAAGCCTGCATTAAGCCTTTTTGTTTACTCTCAAGGGACAATTGTGATATTTAAGAATCGATCACTATTGTTCAACGATATGATTTCACCAAAATCCACTTGTGACCTATACTATAATCAGGCAGCGCAGTGACTAGTCAGTGAAATTGGGTGCGTCCAGATATAATTATATCAGGCCGGTTTATTGCACATTACATAGTTGTCGTGTGATATTATACTAGGCTACCTATATCACTATCATATGGGAGCAACGGGTATAAACAAATACGTGTTACCATGTTACCAGAACGGTAGCTAGTGTTGTGAAGTTTGTAAATTAGTCATGATTGTGAGATGGAATCTTCAGAATATCTACGGCTATGGCAGCATAACTGGCTAGCTCCTATGGTGTTCGTTGTTGTATTCACACCTATCGATTGTTGTCAAAGTGTCACTGGCATTGACCATACGCTAACGTGTCGGTAAAAGCAAAACGTGAGCAAATGTTGCCCCATCCGCCTGAACGGATAACCGGAAGGGGCTCGAAATAAGCCGCCCCCCGAGAAGGGCGTTCTATTTCAGCCAAGCAGCAAGTCGGTGTCAACTGCAGAATTTTGCATGGTGCGCACCTTTCCTAAATTTCTCGACCAAGTGTTGTATTGCACAGGTACCGTGTACGATACGGGACTCCTGAAACGCTGATAAAATGTTACATACGTGTAGAATTAGCGCAAAAAACAGTCGAAAGCTAAAATCATGACACCGGAAGGGGCTCGAACGAAACTCCGCCCACAAGCGGCAACCAATCGGAGACGGGTACAGGCTTGCCGCCAAGAGGCGACCGCGACACAATAAAAACTAGGCGCGCTATTCGAACGGCACACATTTGCAGTCAGTACTCGAATCGTGATCATGGCTCGCACTAAGCAGACAGCTCGTAAGTCGACCGGTGGCAAGGCCCCGAGGAAGCAGCTGGCGACGAAGGCCGCCCGCAAAAGCGCACCGGCTACCGGTGGAGTGAAGAAGCGGATCATGTCAGCTTGAAGGCGCCCGACCAAGCCACTATTGATAAACGGGGGTGTGAGGTTGTGAATGGCTTTGGGGAATGGTTGTGAATGGCTTTGGGGAATGGTGTGAATGAATGGGGGTGGGGGGTCTACTTGACTGGAAAAGGTTGCGGAGATTTTTGATTGATTAAACATTGATGTTTCAGTGCCATTTGGAGTTTGGACTCGAAGTCGGCCAAGCTATGAAGACTTTTGGGCTTTTCCTTATTCACATACTTACGGCCAAGCTATGAAGACTTGTAAAATATGTGAATAAAATGTTTTTTTGGTGGGTGGACACGATCACACGTAACTAATATTCATAAACAACATATCAAATCAAAGAAGCCTCATCGCTACAGGCCTGGCACCGTCGCTCTTCGTGAGATCCGTCGTTACCAGAAGAGCACCGAGCTACTCATCCGCAAGCTGCCCTTCCAGCGTCTGGTACGTGAAATCGCACAGGACTTCAAGACCGATCTGCGTTTCCAGAGCTCGGCCGTCATGGCCCTGCAGGAGGCTAGCGAGGCTTACTTGGTCGGTCTTTTCGAGGACACGAACTTGTGCGCCATCCACGCCAAGCGAGTCACCATCATGCCGAAAGACATCCAGCTGGCCCGACGAATCCGTGGCGAGCGTGCTTAAACGTGCGTACTGCGTCGTTCGACTCATACGAAACAAACGGCTCTTTTCAGAGCCAACCACCTTCTCACATGAGAGAATGTTACCCTCGGTTGTGATGTTTATTCGCGTAATCTTGTTATTCCTTCACATTTCACCCACATTTCATTCGTTGTGTCCTAGTTTCCTCTATCCCAAAATATATATATTCCACATTAATAGGCAAAGTAATTTACCACATTACATAGTATTGTCATAGACGGGGTTCTGCTAGCTAGAAACACTACTCACTTGGGCCTGCTTGTCAAATTATCAAACTTCAAAGCGTCATCATTAGGACCAACTACCTCTAGTAGTTTAGAGCCAAGCATTCGCATAACACAGTTTTACAGGAATAGCAGATCAACGCTGTATTAATTAAGCGGTGTTTCGGAAGTAGATCTGAGCAGATAATAAAGACTGTAATGATGCCTAAATATGATTCTATAAGGTACAATTCAAAAAACGAGTATGGGCATGGTAATTAGAAACAAGAGTTGTAAGAATGTTAAATTTCCGAGTGTTATGCTTGATAACGACAAACTATGTGAGGTAGAATCTGTAAAATATTTGGGTCATATCATTTCAAATAGTATGCTAGATGACAATGATATATCTAGACAATGTCGCCAGTTGTATGCACAAGGCAACATGATCATAAGAAAATTTCATATATGTTCAAATGATGTAAAGAAGACATTGTTTACTACTTTTGCTCACCTATGTATACTGCCCATCCTTGGTGTAATTTTCATAACTATGCTATCAGAAAATTGTATGTCTGTGACAACAATATAGTTCGAATGGTGTTAGGTTACGACAGATACTGTAGTGCTAGTGACATGTTTGTTAACAATGATTTACCTAAATGTGCTGCTGTTATTCGAAATTTGACATAGATTTATACATTTTGTTGACGGGTGATTTTTCTTTCTGTACATTGTAACTATTGTTTATAACACAACTATGATAATGTACTTGTATGTTGCATGGAGTCTGTGAATAAAGCAATTATTAGTATTATTAGTATTAAACCAACACTGGCATATGCCTCTCCAGTCTGGAATCGCTTTTACAAAGAAATGATAACAGAGTAATCACATCAATGTCAAAAGGGAGCGCAGAAACTCGACTAAATATAACAGTAGCAACCCAGATCAAATCATTAATCGATCTGCTGTTACTGTGAGAGACCACAACACAACATTACGTAAGACCTATTCGCATACATAAATACGAAGCAACTTCTTTACCAATCGCATTATCGTTTCTTGTAATATACTTCCCGAATAAGTTGTACCAGCCCCTTCACTGAACAACTTCAAGAAGAGATTGAGGTCTCTGGTCACCGGTTAAATGCGACCATGTGTACAAGTAAGTAAGCAAGCAAGTAGGTAAGGAAGTGTGTAATTAAGTATACATGTACCGTACTAAATGGCTTGTTATGTCCATGTCTGCTATATTCCAGTTGTCGTTGCAGCATACTGTGTGTATTACCCGAATCGTTTCCCCGTGTGCATTTACAAACGTCGAGTGTTTCGTCTCCGCAAGGTAAGTAAGTGGCTCGTGTGTCGAACGCGTTCCGTTACGAAAGCGAGACACAGTTATGTTTCATTGGTAACATATTGACACCACACGCCCGACGCCCGACTAGAATCGACGTCCCACTTACGTCTAAAAAAAACCTGTGACAAAAGCTACCAGCGTTTATCGCATGTATTGACATTCATGTGCATCATTGCGAACACATTTGGGTTCAGAATAATAGAGTAATAGGTAGTAATTACACGTTTTGTGCCTTCTGTAATTGCAACATATGTGCTTTTTAAAAAGTTCTTGTAAGAGTATTACATCCCAAAAGTAATACGTGCTAGTATATTACTTTTCAATTACATCTATTGATGCAAACATACCAAGATACCTTTTTTGCGAGTTATTCCAACTGATAGTTGACCTATAATGTATGCATGTGCCAACGGCACCGGAGGTTTAAACAGTGACAACCGTCATTCAGACGAATACCTACTCAATGAAACAATGCAGGATTAGCAAACCAAATACTAATTGTTGGGATGTTGTTGTGAAGTGGCCGCGACATATTTGAGTAATTGCGCTCCCGTGACAATAAACAGGTGCCATGCAACTTGTCAAGGGTGTGTTTAAATAAGTTACATTAATTGTTAGACATGGTAACTTGCGAAAGCGTGGATACGGGACAAAGGCACAGTTCATGTTATGCTCCACTTTACCATGTTACAGTTTTGTTTGATCGTAAGGAGAGGTGACCATGACACATTTTGCACCATCTTCCCATCCACTGCCGTCATGTCGTCGACATAATTAACACGATTACTGAAAACCGTATACCTCCAGTTCTTTTAAAACGCCTGCTCATACGCGCCCCAATCAAAAGAATGTGTGACGGGTCACGACGGTTCACAGCTTAAAGTACATTTCGGCGGAATGGAGTTACGAGAACCCTGTCAAAGTGTAACGTTTCAGTTTTACAATGATACCAGTGTCACCCGTTTATGTCAATGTGTTACAAAATTATGGGTGAATGGATTGACCCATTCAAAGAGTTCAAGTTTTCAGGCAGACGACATCAGAGTTAGTATTTACGCTTCAAATTACATAGCACTCAAGCCAAAACAGGCCACGAACTACACTTTGTGAAGATAACAATTCCAAATTTCATTATTCAAACTGATAATAAATCGTTTATGTTTCTGGAAATGCAAATCAACGAAAATCGATACTTTCACCCCTGCGAATATAATATGTACTGTGGCTTTTCCTCACTTTTGTGAAATGTACTTCATGGTCTGAGTCATTGCGGCCTGTCACATTTATGACAGTATGCGCGCCCAGTTGCATCATAAAGCGTTATCAAGTATTTCAACCGACTATGCTAACCATTCGCGTGAGCAACGTAACTGAGTATACATGTGTATATTCCGTCGTATCATTTGAGCAGGCACGAGAACATAACACATAACAGGACATGTAACCGTGCTCCGTACAATACAGCCTACTGCTGTGATGGCACTTGCTGTTTGCAGACATGTTGCCCGGTAAACCATTATGTAACAGCTTGCACTGTGAATTGGCGATTTAAAGTGCTAACTACTGGAACAGGCGCGCACAGAGCAGAGTGTATGCGATTTCTCAGCGGCAACGAAACAAAGCTGTCATTACAACTGGGTACTAGGATGAGACGTGAAAATGAGACGAAGTGGAATGCACAAAACAGCACGATAACAATGAGTAGCAGACACTCCTCTTTGAGGATGTGGTTGGCTCTGAAAAGAACCGTTTGTTTTTGTTTCGAGACGAGTGTCGTCTAGTGGGCCTTCTGGGTCTTCTTCGGCAGAAGCACTGCCTGGATGTTCGGCAGTACACCACCCTGGGCGATGGTGACGCCAGACAGGAGCTTGTTCAACTCCTCGTCATTGCGGATGGCGAGCTGCAAGTGACGGGGGATGATCCTCGACTTCTTGTTGTCGCGGGCTGCGTTTCCTGCCAGCTCGAGAACCTCAGCAGCCAGATACTCCATGACGGCAGCCAGGTAGACGGGCGCTCCGGCTCCGACGCGCTGGGCATAGTTGCCCTTACGCAGATGACGGTGAATACGACCGACGGGGAACTGAAGTCCGGCACGCGACGAGCGCGTCTTGCTCTTTCCCTTCGCCTTTCCTCCCTTACCGCGTCCAGACATGACTGTAGTGTTCTGATGAGAAACAGAGAATGCCGCAGCCACGGCCGATTCTTCCTTTTATACTACAGCGGCGTGCCGAGCTGAGCGACGCGCGCGCCAAACGATCGCCGCTCGCTCGACCACGTGATCGTAACGACCCCTTCGCCACACGTCGCGCGCTACAAA
Source organism: Escarpia spicata (assembly GCA_963995525.1). Classification (NCBI taxonomy): domain Eukaryota; kingdom Metazoa; phylum Annelida; class Polychaeta; order Sabellida; family Siboglinidae; genus Escarpia; species Escarpia spicata. The sequence goes on from OZ023208.1 coordinate 48,833,812, forward strand.
AGCCGCGTGGCTGATCTGCACCGGCAGTTCTCTGTGTATTCATACAGCGACTACTACAACATGCCTCCTAAAGCAGCATCGAAGGGCGCCAAGAAGGCCGTCAGCAAGGCAAAGACGCCAAGCAGCGGTAACAAGAAGCATCGTCGACGAAGGAGGGAGAGCTACGGAATCTACATCTACAAGGTTCTGAAGCAGGTCCACCCTGACACTGGTATCTCGAGCAAGGCAATGAGCATCATGAATTCGTTCGTGAATGATATCTTCGAGCGCATCGCCGCCGAGTCTTCCCGTCTCGCTCACTACAACAAGCGCTCGACAATCACGAGCCGCGAGATCCAGACCGCCGTCCGTCTGCTGCTGCCCGGCGAGCTCGCTAAGCACGCCGTCAGCGAGGGAACGAAAGCCGTCACCAAGTACACGAGCACCCGCTAAGCGTTACATTTACGCTACGAAAACAAACGGCTCTTTTCAGAGCCAACCACTTTATCACAAAAGAGTAGTGACTATTTGTCGCAATGTTCTGTGTATAATCTTGTCTTCCCGTGACGGCATCTTCTGGCCTCGCATCATAGTCTCCTATTTAGTTACTATACCCATTTCTTTCTTACCCGACTTCTTCCACCCTCGAATTTAGCCATAACATAAGTACTGTTTGCGTACGCAAAAGTCGACCACGCATTCGCTACTTTCATTCACGATTAAATACGTGCATTCTCACTGTCCATCGACCAGCCGGACACAGTTTATAATAACCACCAGCAGCTTCACAAGCCCCTTAATTAGCTGCGTTTTATCCATGAATGTGTATGAATGAAAACCTCAACATGTCATCTTACACACTGTAGGAACATGTACTTGTTGGTAACAAAGACCAAACATACATAGATAGATATATATATATATATACGGTCTGACTACTGCGTTGGGAAGCCGCTACCGCATACGTCTCTGTTCGCTACCAGCTTCGGTGAATATTGTGACGCTTTGGGCAGACTGCCGAACTAGCGTTTTCTTAACACGGCTGTATTTGTATGTACACGTTACACGTAGATCACAGGAATGTGCGGGTGCATGATCGCAAACTGCCTACTAGAAATGACGAGACTGAGACGGGCGTGCTTGTCATTTTGTAGTTGTTACATTTTAGTTTTATTAAGAGAACAGCAGCTACTCGTATAACACTGAGCACTTATTTATTTGAAATTGCATTCCCATCCTAACCTTCGGCGGTCCCTAGCTCTAATGAGGACTCTTGCTTGTCCATGTTAACGATTTTGCCCAACGATTCTTGTATGTTGAGCCTCTTCGCACAGATTGCTGGAGATTTAGGCGCTATAGAAGTTTGTCATTATTATTATTGTTATTATATAACGCACTTACAGAACTGACAATGTGGGCGATAGTTAAACGTGCACTTAGTAACGAACACATATCTCATTACTCTTATCACTGTGTGATAGAGAAGAAGAACAGTTGATTATTTTATTTAAGTAAAATATTGCAGCACAGTGGGTTGTTGGTTGCAAGACTTTGAAATGACCGATAATTTCGATCAGTCTGCAGGAAACACAAAGGAAACGGTTGGTCAGCGGTAAATTTTTACGCGCGCAAACTACCGCGCTGCAAAGCACGTTCTACTAAGCGGTCCGTGTTTACTCGAGTTGTAGCACTCTACTCCGCAGTCCGTGTCTGCACTTGCCGTTCTACTCTGCAGTCCGTGTCGGCACACAATAGTGCGCGCCTTTCTCGCTATAAAGAGCGGCGGCTGCTTGAGTAATCATTCGTTGAGCCATCGTATTCGAAGAGCTAAACATGTCTGGTCGCGGCAAAGGAGGAAAGGGTCTTGGAAAGGGTGGCGCTAAGCGTCATCGCAAAGTTTTGCGTGATAACATCCAGGGTATCACCAAGCCGGCAATCCGTCGTCTCGCTCGCCGTGGTGGAGTCAAGCGAATCTCGGGTCTCATCTACGAGGAGACTCGCGGTGTGCTCAAGGTCTTCCTCGAGAACGTCATCCGCGACGCCGTCACTTACACCGAGCACGCCAAGCGCAAGACCGTCACCGCCATGGACGTCGTCTACGCACTGAAACGTCAGGGCCGCACCCTGTACGGTTTCGGAGGTTAGATTCTCACTGTCGGCGGCACCGCAACAAACGGCTCTTTTCAGAGCCAACCACATTTTCTCAAAAGAGAGTTGCTACTTTTATCGCATTTGTGCACTGTGCTTCCGACGTACCAGTGCGAGTCGCATCTTATACACACTTAGCATTGTGTTCCGAGATCTTCCACCTCTAAAATACGTGTTTACACTGAATCGACATGCCCCGTATACTTCAATAATAATTGTCATCACTTGTTTCGTACGTTTGGGTGTTATTCAGCAAAAAGTACCGATTTCTTAAATCGAGGCAAATGCCAAAGTATCATAGTAGCATGTATAATTACACGGTGAAATAACGTTGTTCCTGTTGTGCGTGCACTTTCGTAGAAACGATTAAATCTGGTAGTTTACCTCAGGTTGCAACTTTACGGCTTCGTTACCTATTAGGGCCCCTGTCCTAAGCATGTACATTCGTCCAATCTTCTCCGCTATATAGATCACTGTAGGCCTGTCACTCATGTTACTTCACCAAGTATGTGTTCCCGGCAATCTTACGAACCGTCTTATTATTTCTTCACATGACACTTACTGCTGTTTCGTTCCTGTTACAGACGTACTTACCACTATGCAAAAACATATAGTAGGCTATACAAGCCTGCATTAAGCCTTTTTGTTTACTCTCAAGGGACAATTGTGATATTTAAGAATCGATCACTATTGTTCAACGATATGATTTCACCAAAATCCACTTGTGACCTATACTATAATCAGGCAGCGCAGTGACTAGTCAGTGAAATTGGGTGCGTCCAGATATAATTATATCAGGCCGGTTTATTGCACATTACATAGTTGTCGTGTGATATTATACTAGGCTACCTATATCACTATCATATGGGAGCAACGGGTATAAACAAATACGTGTTACCATGTTACCAGAACGGTAGATAGTGTTGTGAAGTTTGTAAATTAGTCATGATTGTGAGATGGAATCTTCAGAATATCTACGGCTATGGCAGCATAACTGGCTAGCTCCTATGGTGTTCGTTGTTGTATTCACACCTATCGATTGTTGTCAAAGTGTCACTGGCATTGACCATACGCTAACGTGTCGGTAAAAGCAAAACGTGAGCAAATGTTGCCCCATCCGCCTGAACGGATAACCGGAAGGGGCTCGAAATAAGCCGCCCCCCGAGAAGGGCGTTCTATTTCAGCCAAGCAGCAAGTCGGTGTCAACTGCAGAATTTTGCATGGTGCGCACCTTTCCTAAATTTCTCGACCAAGTGTTGTATTGCACAGGTACCGTGTACGATACGGGACTCCTGAAACGCTGATAAAATGTTACATACGTGTAGAATTAGCGCAAAAAACAGTCGAAAGCTAAAATCATGACACCGGAAGGGGCTCGAACGAAACTCCGCCCACAAGCGGCAACCAATCGGAGACGGGTACAGGCTTGCCGCCAAGAGGCGACCGCGACACAATAAAAACTAGGCGCGCTATTCGAACGGCACACATTTGCAGTCAGTACTCGAATCGTGATCATGGCTCGCACTAAGCAGACAGCTCGTAAGTCGACCGGTGGCAAGGCCCCGAGGAAGCAGCTGGCGACGAAGGCCGCCCGCAAAAGCGCACCGGCTACCGGTGGAGTGAAGAAGCCTCATCGCTACAGGCCTGGCACCGTCGCTCTTCGTGAGATCCGTCGTTACCAGAAGAGCACCGAGCTGCTCATCCGCAAGCTGCCCTTCCAGCGTCTGGTACGTGAAATCGCACAGGACTTCAAGACCGATCTGCGTTTCCAGAGCTCGGCCGTCATGGCCCTGCAGGAGGCTAGCGAGGCTTACTTGGTCGGTCTTTTCGAGGACACGAACTTGTGCGCCATCCACGCCAAGCGAGTCACCATCATGCCGAAAGACATCCAGCTGGCCCGACGAATCCGTGGCGAGCGTGCTTAAACGTGCGTACTGCGTCGTTCGACTCATACGAAACAAACGGCTCTTTTCAGAGCCAACCACCTTCTCACATGAGAGAATGTTACCCTCGGTTGTGATGTTTATTCGCGTAATCTTGTTATTCCTTCACATTTCACCCACATTTCATTCGTTGTGTCCTAGTTTCCTCTATCCCAAAATATATATATTCCACATTAATAGGCAAAGTAATTTACCACATTACATAGTATTGTCATAGACGGGGTTCTGCTAGCTAGAAACACTACTCACTTGGGCCTGCTTGTCAAATTATCAAACTTCAAAGCGTCATCATTAGGACCAACTACCTCTAGTAGTTTAGAGCCAAGCATTCGCATAACACAGTTTTACAGGAATAGCAGATCAACGCTGTATTAATTAAGCGGTGTTTCGGAAGTAGATCTGAGCAGATAATAAAGACTGTAATTATGCCTATATATGATTCTATAAGGTACAATTCAAAAAACGAGTATGGGCATGGTAATTAGAAACAAGAGTTGTAAGAATGTTAAATTTCCGAGTGTTATGCTTGATAACGACAAACTATGTGAGGTAGAATCTGTAAAATAGTTGGGTCATATCATTTCAAATAGTATGCTAGATGACAATGATATATCTAGACAATGTCGCCAGTTGTATGCACAAGGCAACATGATCATAAGAAAATTTCATATATGTTCAAATGATGTAAAGAAGACATTGTTTACTACTTTTGCTCACCTATGTATACTGCCCATCCTTGGTGTAATTTTCATAACTATGCTATCAGAAAATTGTATGTCTGTGACAACAATATAGTTCGAATGGTGTTAGGTTACGACAGATACTGTAGTGCTAGTGAAATGTTTGTTAACAATGATTTACCTAAATGTGCTGCTGTTATTCGAAATTTGACATAGATTTATACATTTTGTTGACGGGTGATTTTTCTTTCTGTACATTGTAACTATTGTTTATAACACAACTATGATAATGTACTTGTATGTTGCATGGAGTCTGTGAATAAAGCAATTATTAGTATTATTAGTATTAAACCAACACTGGCATATGCCTCTCCAGTCAGGAATCGCTTTTACAAAGAAATGATAACAGAGTAATCACATCAATGTCAAAAGGGAGCGCAGAAACTCGACTAAATATAACAGTAGCAACCCAGATCAAATCATTAATCGATCTGCTGTTACTGTGAGAGACCACAACACAACATTACGTAAGACCTATTCGCATACATAAATACGAAGCAACTTCTTTACCAATCGCATTATCGTTTCTTGTAATATACTTCCCGAATAAGTTGTACCAGCCCCTTCACTGAACAACTTCAAGAAGAGATTGAGGTCTCTGGTCACCGGTTAAATGCGACCATGTGTACAAGTAAGTAAGCAAGCAAGTAGGTAAGGAAGTGTGTAATTAAGTATACATGTACCGTACTAAATGGCTTGTTATGTCCATGTCTGCTATATTCCAGTTGTCGTTGCAGCATACTGTGTGTATTACCCGAATCGTTTCCCCGTGTGCATTTACAAACGTCGAGTGTTTCGTCTCCGCAAGGTAAGTAAGTGGTTCGTGTGTCGAACGCGTTCCGTTACGAAAGCGAGACACAGTTATGTTTCATTGGTAACATATTGACACCACACGCCCGACTAGAATCGACGTCCCACTTACGTCTAAAAAAAACCTGTGACAAAAGCTACCAGCGTTTATCGCATGTATTGACATTCATGTGCATCATTGCGAACACATTTGGGTTCAGAATAATATAGTAATAGGTAGTAATTACACGTTTTGTGCCTTCTGTAATTGCAACATATGTGCTTTTTAAAAAGTTCTTGTAAGAGTATTACATCCCAAAAGTAATACGTGCTAGTATATTACTTTTCAATTACATCTATTGATGCAAACATACCAAGATACCTTTTTTGCGAGTTATTCCAACTGATAGTTGACCTATAATGTATGCATGTGCCAGCGGCACCGGAGGTTTAAACAGTGACAACCGTCATTCAGACGAATACCTACTCAATGAAACAATGCAGGATTAGCAAACCAAATACTAATTGTTGCGATGTTGTTGTGAAGTGGCCGCGACATATTTGAGTAATTGCGCTCCCGTGACAATAAACAGGTGCCATGCAACTTGTCAAGGGTGTGTTTAAATAAGTTACATTAATTGTTAGACATGGTAACTTGCGAAAGCGTGGATACGGGACACAGGGCACAGTTCATGTTATGCTCCACTTTACCATGTTACAGTTTTGTTTGATCGTAAGGAGAGGTGACCATGACACATTTTGCACCATCTTCCCATCCACTGCCGTCATGTCGTCGACATAATTAACACGATTACTGAAAACCGTATACCTCCAGTTCTTTTAAAACGCCTGCTCATACGCGCCCCAATCAAAAGAATGTGTGACGGGTCACGACGGTTCACAGCTTAAAGTACATTTCGGCGGAATGGAGTTACGAGAACCCTGTCAAAGTGTAACGTTTCAGTTTTACAATGATACCAGTGTCACCCGTTTATGTCAATTTGTTACAAAATTATGGGTGATTGGATTGACCCATTCAAAGAGTTCAAGTTTTCAGGCAGACGACATCAGAGTTAGTATTTACGCTTCAAATTACATAGCACTCAAGCAAAAACAGGCCACGAACTACACTTTGTGAAGATAACAATTCCAAATTTCATTATTCAAACTGATAATAAATCGTTTATGTTTCTGGAAATACAAATCAACGAAAATCGATACTTTCACCCCTGCGAATATAATATGTACTGTGGCTTTTCCTCACTTTTGTGAAATGTATTTCATGGTCTGAGTCATTGCGGCCTGTCACATTCATGACAGTATGCGCGCCCAGTTGCATCATAAAGCGTTATCAAGTATTTCAACCGACTATGCTAACCACTCGCGTGAGCAACGTAACTGAGTATACATGTGTATATTCCGTCGTATAATTTGAGCAGGCACGAGAACATAACACATAACAGGACATGTAACCGTGCTCCGTACAATACAGCCTACTGCTGTGATGGCACTTGCTGTTTGCAGACATGTTGCCCGGTAAACCATTATGTAACAGCTTGCACTGTGAATTGGCGATTTAAAGTGCTAACTACTGGAACAGGCGCGCACAGAGCAGAGTGTATGCGATTTCTCAGCGGCAACGAAACAAAGCTGTCATTACAACTGGGTACTAGGATGAGACGTGAAAATGAGACGAAGTGGAATGCACAAAACAGCACGATAACAATGAGTAGCAGACACTCCTCTTTGAGGATGTGGTTGGCTCTGAAAAGAACCGTTTGTTTTTGTTTCGAGACGAGTGTCGTCTAGTGGGCCTTCTGGGTCTTCTTCGGCAGAAGCACCGCCTGGATGTTCGGCAGTACACCACCCTGGGCGATGGTGACGCCAGACAGGAGCTTGTTCAACTCCTCGTCATTGCGGATGGCGAGCTGCAAGTGACGGGGGATGATCCTCGACTTCTTGTTGTCGCGGGCTGCGTTTCCTGCCAGCTCGAGAACCTCAGCAGCCAGATACTCCATGACGGCAGCCAGGTAGACGGGCGCTCCGGCTCCGACGCGCTGGGCATAGTTGCCCTTACGCAGATGACGGTGAATACGACCGACGGGGAACTGAAGTCCGGCACGCGACGAGCGCGTCTTGCTCTTTCCCTTCGCCTTTCCTCCCTTACCGCGTCCAGACATGACTGTAGTGTTCTGATGAGAAACAGAGAATGCCGCAGCCACGGCCGATTCTTCCTTTTATACTACAGCGGCGTGCCGAGCTGAGCGACGCGCGCGCCAAACGATCGCCGCTCGCTCGACCACGTGACCGTAACGACCCCTTCGCCACACGTAGCGCGCTATAAAAGCCGCGTGGCTGATCTGCACCGGCAGTTCTCTGTGTATTCATACAACGACTACTACAACATGCCTCCTAAAGCAGCATCGAAGGGCGCCAAGAAGGCCGTCAGCAAGGCAAAGACGCCAAGCAGCGGTAACAAGAAGCACCGTCGACGAAGGAGGGAGAGCTACGGAATCTACATCTACAAGGTTCTGAAGCAGGTCCACCCTGACACTGGTATCTCGAGCAAGGCAATGAGCATCATGAATTCGTTCGTGAATGATATCTTCGAGCGCATCGCCGCCGAGTCTTCCCGTCTCGCTCACTACAACAAGCGCTCGACAATCACGAGCCGCGAGATCCAGACCGCCGTCCGTCTGCTGCTGCCCGGCGAGCTCGCTAAGCACGCCGTCAGCGAAGGAACGAAAGCCGTCACCAAGTACACGAGCACCCGCTAAGCGTTACATTTACGCTACGAAAACAAACGGCTCTTTTCAGAGCCAACCACTTTATCACAAAAGAGTAGTGACTATTTGTCGCAATGTTCTGTGTATAATCTTGTCTTCCCGTGACGGCATCTCCTGGCCTCGCATCATAGTCTCCTATTTAGTTACTATACCCATTTCTTTCTTACCCGACTTCTTCCACCCTCGAATTTAGCCATAACATAAGTACTGTTTGCGTACGCAAAAGTCGACCACGCATTCGCTACTTTCATTCACGATTAAATACGTGCATTCTCACTGTCCACCGACCAGCCGGACACAGTTTATAATAACCACCAGCAGCTTCACAAGCCCCTTAATTAGCTGCGTTTTATCCATGAATGTGTATGAATGAAAACCTCAACATGTCATCTTACACACTGTAGGAACATGTACTTGTTGGTAACAAAGACCAAACATACATAGATAGATATATATATATATATATATATACGGTCTGACTACTGCGTTGGGAAGCCGCTACCGCTTACGTCTCTGTTCGCTACCAGCTTCGGTGAATATTGTGACGCTTTGGGCAGGCTGCCGAACTAGCGTTTTCTTAACACGGCTGTATTTGTATGTACACGTTACACTTAGATCACAGGAATGTGCGGGTGCATGATCGCAAACTGCCTACTAGAAATGACGTGACTGAGACGGGCGTGCTTGTCATTTTGTAGTTGTTACATTTTAGTTTTATTAAGAGAACAGCAGTTACTCGTATAACACTGAGCACTTATTTATTTGAAATTGCATTCCCATCCTAACCTTCGGCGGTCCCTAGCTCTAATGAGGACTCTTGCTTGTCCATGTTAACGATTTTGCCCAACGATTCTTGTATGTTGAGCCTCTTCGCACAGATTGCTGGAGATTTAGGCGCTATAGAAGTTTGTCATTATTATTATTGTTATTATATAACGCACTTACAGAACTGACAATGTGGGCGATAGTTAAACGTGCACTTAGTAACGAACACATATCTCATTACTCTTATCACTGTGTGATAGAGAAGAAGAACAGTTGATTATTTTATTTAAGTAAAATATTGCAGCACAGTGGGTTGTTGGTTGCAAGACTTTGAAATGACCGATAATTTCGATCAGTCTGCAGGAAACACAAAGGAAACGGTTGGTCAGCGGTAAATTTTTACGCGCGCAAACTACCGCGCTGCAAAGCACGTTCTACTAAGCGGTCCGTGTTTACTCGAGTTGTAGCACTCTACTCCGCAGTCCGTGTCTGCACTTGCCGTTCTACTCTGCAGTCCGTGTCGGCACACAATAGTGCGCGCCTTTCTCGCTATAAAGAGCGGCGGCTGCTTGAGTAATCATTCGTTGAGCCATCGTATTCGAAGAGCTAAACATGTCTGGTCGCGGCAAAGGAGGAAAGGGTCTTGGAAAGGGTGGCGCTAAGCGTCATCGCAAAGTTTTGCGTGATAACATCCAGGGTATCACCAAGCCGGCAATCCGTCGTCTCGCTCGCCGTGGTGGAGTCAAGCGAATCTCGGGTCTCATCTACGAGGAGACTCGCGGTGTGCTCAAGGTCTTCCTCGAGAACGTCATCCGCGACGCCGTCACTTACACCGAGCACGCCAAGCGCAAGACCGTCACCGCCATGGACGTCGTCTACGCACTGAAACGTCAGGGCCGCACTCTGTACGGTTTCGGAGGTTAGATTATCACTGTCGGCGGTACCGCAACAAACGGCTCTTTTCAGAGCCAACCACATTTTCTCAAAAGAGAGTTGCTACTTTTATCGCATTTGTGCACTGTGCTTCCGACGTACCAGTGCGAGTCGCATCTTATACACACTTAGCATTGTGTTCCGAGATCTTCCACCTCTAAAATACGTGTTTACACTGAATCGACATGCCCCGTATACTTCAATAATAATTGTCATCACTTGTTTCGTACGTTTGGGTGTTATTCAGCAAAAAGTACCGATTTCTTAAATCGAGGCAAATGCCAAAGTATCATAGTAGCATGTATAATTACACGGTGAAATAACGTTGTTCCTGTTGTGCGTGCACTTTCGTAGAAACGATTAAATCTGGTAGTTTACCTCAGGTTGCAACTTTACGGCTTCGTTACCTATTAGGGCCCCTGTCCTAAGCATGTACATTCGTCCAATCCTCTCCGCTATATAGATCACTGTAGGCCTGTCACTCATGTTACTTCACCAAGTATGTGTTCCCGGCAATCTTACGAACCGTCTTATTATTTCTTCACATGACACTTACTGCTGTTTCGTTCCTGTTACAGACGTACTTACCACTATGCAAAAACAGATAGTAGGCTATACAAGCCTGCATTAAGCCTTTTTGTTTACTCTCAAGGGACAATTGTGATATTTAAGAATCGATCACTATTGTTCAACGATATGATTTCACCAAAATCCACTTGTGACCTATACTATAATCAGGCAGCGCAGTGACTAGTCAGTGAAATTGGGTGCGTCCAGATATAATTATATCAGGCCGGTTTATTGCACATTACATAGTTGTCGTGTGATATTATACTAGGCTACCTATATCACTATCATATGGGAGCAACGGGTATAAACAAATACGTGTTACCATGTTACCAGAACGGTAGCTAGTGTTGTGAAGTTTGTAAATTAGTCATGATTGTGAGATGGAATCTTCAGAATATCTACGGCTATGGCAGCATAACTGGCTAGCTCCTATGGTGTTCGTTGTTGTATTCACACCTATCGATTGTTGTCAAAGTGTCACTGGCATTGACCATACGCTAACGTGTCGGTAAAAGCAAAACGTGAGCAAATGTTGCCCCATCCGCCTGAACGGATAACCGGAAGGGGCTCGAAATAAGCCGCCCCCCGAGAAGGGCGTTCTATTTCAGCCAAGCAGCAAGTCGGTGTCAACTGCAGAATTTTGTACCGTGTACGAAACGGGACTCCTGAAACGCTGATAAAATGTTACATACGTGTAGAATTAGCGCAAAAAACAGTCGAAAGCTAAAATCATGACACCGGAAGGGGCTCGAACGAAACTCCGCCCACAAGCGGCAACCAATCGGAGACGCAAGAGCATTAATGTTTCCCAGTTGGTACCTCCTGTAATCTATATATAGATCAGTTATGCGTGCCGCGCGGTGTGGGGTGGCGGTTATTACCTTCCGGTTCTCTTTTCTTTCTGCGGTTTCTCTTCATGTTCGCGTTTAACAATTTGACATCTACATATATATACAATTTACGATACACACACACACACACACACACACACACACACACACACACACACACTTTACAATTACGTATCGGACTGACCAACAAAAGAATAATAGAAGATAGTAGAATATAGTAGAATAGTAGACAATATAGTATGGAGTAGTACTTAGATGCAATGTGAAATGCATATAAAATTCCGAGTAAGCTTTATATGCAGTGATAATATAAAAAAGATTTCACAATTACCTTAATGATCGTCATTTTAGCAATCGCACTGACAGAAAATAATTAAGAAAGCTCCCGTTTGAAATGTATGGAGGTGATTAGTTGCAAGTAATTCAATTATTATGTTTTACGTTTGTATAGGACCCCTGACAATTTATTAATGGTTGTCTCACTCTCTGATAACTCAACGAAGACCTATAGAATACCCCCGAAACGCAACAAGCATTGATAATTTAACCCTCTCCGCCGCCGGTGTCCTGACTCAACGCCAACTGTGCCACGGTCCGGAGTATTTCCATAACTTGGTGACAACAAATATATTGGTATTGATCGACAGTCCATGTCGTGGACTATCTAGCACTATCCTGTCGTCAGGAGTGCGAGTGGCTCCATTCCTTTCCTCGATTTCAGTTGTCTTCGTGATCTTGCACGATTACGATTGTATAATTTTGTCTGATAAATGTGTGTAGGCATTTCAAAACTCGTTAAATTAAAATCATGGAGACATTGTAAATTTCGTTCTACTCTATAGAATGCAAAGAAGCAATTTGTACATCACCTACACACTCATCTCCTATGTGATATTTAACATTTCAAACAATGCCAAGGTCAAGGCAATAATGCTGAGCCCTTGATTATGGTTGGTGTGGAGGGAATTTGGCATTGCCCAAACAAAAATGTTTATTTGAAACTCAGTTGAAATTCAACTGAGTTTCAGTTGAAATTCAACTGATTCTATATGAATAGTTGAATTTCAACCGTTGAAAGTTGATTTTAACTACTGTTCAACCTGCGTTCAACAGTTGAATGCAAGTTGAATGTGAACATGAAGTTGAATGCAAGTTGAAAGCGGGGACTTAGACTTCAACTGCAGTTGAATGCAAGTTGAGAGCGAGCACTCATACTTTGAACAACAGCAGTTGAACGCAAGTTGAAAGCAGGGACTTACATTTCGATAGCAGTTGAACGCAAGTTGAAAGCGGGGACTTAGACTTCAACTGTAGTTGAACGCAAGTTGAAAATGGAGACTTACATTTCAACAGCAGTTGAACGCAATTTGAAAGCACAGACTTAGTCATTTTAAAGAATCCGTTGTAGTTGAACACAGGTTGAAAGCAGGGACTTTATAAATGTCCACAACTCAGTTTGAACACAAGTTGAATGCAATGATTTTATCATTCCTAATAACATGTATTTTTAAAGAAGGCATCCTGATTATAAACACAAACTTACTCTTGCGTATTTACACAAATTCATTCACAATTATAACTGAGGTCACTGACATTTAAAAATAATATTTCAGTAGCAGGAATGGGATCAATTCAAAAATGAATTGGAATTATTCAATTCCTTAATTGAATAAACAAAAAGTTGGAACAACCGAATAATTTAACATGACACTGGACTCCCGCTGTTAAGAGCAAAGCGATGTGCTTTAAATTAGACAGGGCTCCCAGTGGGCTCACGAAGTATTTTAGCAATACATTTTTGGTCAAGCGGACAACGTCTCAAAAGTATTTAAAACGACGTCTATTCGATGTCTTTCTGTTGATATCTAAATCACGCCGACGAATTGACATACATTACATATCTTTCTATTGACATAAAAATCACGCTGGATAATTGCCCGAAAACGACGTTGAACATAGAACTTTTATCGTTTCAGAATGACGTAAAAATGACGTCTATTATATATCTTTCTGTTGACGTCTAAATCACGCTGTAGAATTGACGTCTGTTGGATGCAGTGTTATTGACCTGAAAGTGATGTTGATTGAACAGAGAATCTTTTCCGTCTCAGAATGACGTAAAAATGACGTCTATTAGACGTATTTCTGTTGACATATAAATCACGCTAGTGAATTGACAAATTTTAGACATCTTTCTATTGACGTAAACAGTGCCTTTGGAGAATTGACATCAATTAGATGTACAATTGTGGCAAACGAAATAATTATTAACTTTTCTATCTCGGAAAGACGTAAAAAGACATACTTCATTTGACGATAATACCATGCATGATAATTTTGATCTATTATGTAGACATAATGTTAACATATAAATTATTTTGAACAAATAAAGTCGTATCTTCCAGAGATAGCATAACATATGAATATTTGTTTACTTACATTTGGGCACAATAATTATTTATGAGAGTTCATTAATTGCTAATGCATGCATCATATCAACGTTTGGGTCTCGGTGTTGACTAAATAACAAATAGTTATAAATCAAAACGTAAAACAGCTATAATTAGAAGGCTACATACATGATAATAATATGATCTTCCACACTCAAGTATGCAAGCAGTTATATACTGCACAACAGTTGCCCAGCCGTGGACCTTTGTATGATGCAGAGATTCCTGTTCATTAAAATTGATTTTCCACTTTTTTATTTATTTATTTTACTTATAAGGCAGTCAAAACATTCCACCCAGATTTTGTTTTTGTTAGCATTTTGATGTCACTCCATCTTTTGTTGACAGGCTGTAGGTCGCAGCCAATGTTCTGGTGCCAGTTCATTCTCAATAGCCTTGATTTTTCTTTTCATTATTCAATTCTTTATTTCAGACACACACACATTATGACACATACATTGGTCCATATTTCCATACACGTGTAACAGTTAACAAGCTAATATTAATAATTTCCAGTACCGCTGCAATTACACAAGATCATTATATATGTATAGGGACTTAACCCATTGTATCCTTGTCCTCACAAACCACCTGATGTCAGTACCTAAGACTGCAACTACTAGGGAGTTTTCAGTTTTATCAAAAATGTAATACATTTTTTCGAAAAAAATTCTTATGACTGCTTTACAGCTAGGAACAAGTCGCTCTGCAAGCATGCTTGAAACGCTACAGTATTTGGGTAGTTGAAGCAGTCTTCTAAAGACATGAGTATAAGAAACATGTAACCTATGAATGCTGTGAACAGTGTGGTTCCACTATAGTTGTGATGCGTACACTGAAGAACTAAAAGTATCAAATAGCTTTATCTTAATATCATCAGTGCACATATAACATTTTCTAAGTACCAGGTAGTACGTATACAGTGTCACGTGCATATAGCTGGCGATACTGACACATAATTATAATATCTTTGCCATCATTGCATGTAATATGACTTAGGAGTTACGTATTTTACACTAGTAACTTCTTTAATTTCCTCCCCATTTAATTTCAGTACAAGATTACATTCATTCTTTGTATACTTTCCTCGACTTATCACTTTCATACTTGTCCTATGGTTACACTGGAGGGGGAGAATATCACCACTTGAAATAGCCTACATTTTGGTATCTGTCATTGAGTACGGACCCTGATATCAGTATATATATATTAAATTATTTTAATGTAATACACACACACACACACACACACACACACACACACACACACACACACACACACACACACACACACACACACACACACACACACATATATCGCAAAATATAAACATAAACAACTTTCTGAGTAATAATGACAGTGTTTTATGTTTATATTTTGCGAGCGAGTTCAGCCTCAGGTATCAAGAGCTGCACATATACCGTCAATGTTGTCCCTTCAAGCTGACATGATTCCTGCATATTGTAAATAGCGGTATATATACAACTCGATAAGTTCGTAAACGTTGTTAATTTTTATAAATGCCGATGCCAACATGAAGGACATTTCCAGCCAGAAATCACCGCAACCGGAAGGAAGTGACCGAGATTCCTAAACCATGCGCACGCAGAGGAGGTACCAACTCGGCAACAATAAGTAATTTGCATCGGAGACGGGTACAGGCTTGCCGCCAAGAGGCGACCGCGACACAATAAAAACTAGGCGCGCTATTCGAACGGCACACATTTGCAGTCAGTACTCGAATCGTGATCATGGCTCGCACTAAGCAGACAGCTCGTAAGTCGACCGGTGGCAAGGCCCCGAGGAAGCAGCTGGCGACGAAGGCCGCCCGCAAAAGCGCACCAGCTACCGGTGGAGTGAAGAAGCCTCATCGCTACAGGCCTGGCACCGTCGCTCTTCGTGAGAACCGTCGTTACCAGAAGAGCACCGAGCTGCTCATCCGCAAGCTGCCCTTCCAGCGTCTGGTACGTGAAATCGCACAGGACTTCAAGACCGATCTGCGTTTCCAGAGCTCGGCCGTCATGGCCCTGCAGGAGGCTAGCGAGGCTTACTTGGTCGGTCTTTTCGAGGACACGAACTTGTGCGCCATCCACGCCAAGCGAGTCACCATCATGCCGAAAGACATCCAGCTGGCCCGACGAATCCGTGGCGAGCGTGCTTAAACGTGCGTACTGCGTCGTTCGACTCATACGAAACAAACGGCTCTTTTCAGAGCCAACCACCTTCTCACATGAGAGAATGTTACCCTCGGTTGTGATGTTTATTCGCGTAATCTTGTTATTCCTTCACATTTCACCCACATTTCATTCGTTGTGTCCTAGTTTCCTCTATCCCAAAATCTATATATTCCACATTAATAGGCAAAGTAATTTACCACATTACATAGTATTGTCATAGACGGGGTTCTGCTAGCTAGAAACACTACTCACTTGGGCCTGCTTGTCAAATTATCAAACTTCAAAGCGTCATCATTAGGACCAACTACCTCTAGTAGTTTAGAGCCAAGCATTCACATAACACAGTTTTACAGGAATAGCAGATCAACGCTGTATTAATTAAGCGGTGTTTCGGAAGTAGATCTGAGCAGATAATAAAGTCTGTAATTATGCCTATATATGATTCTATAAGGTACAATTCAAAAAACGAGTATGGGCATGGTAATTAGAAACAAGAGTTGTAAGAATGTTAAATTTCCAAGTGTTATGCTTGATAACGACAAACTATGTGAGGTAGAATCTGTAAAATATTTGGGTCATATCATTTCAAATAGTATGCTAGATGACAATTATATATCTAGACAATGTCGCCAGTTGTGTGCACAAGGCAACATGATCATAAGAAAATGTCATATATGTTCAAATGATGTAAAGAAGACATTGTTTACTACTTTTGCTCACCTATGTATACTGCCCATCCTTGGTGTAATTTTCATAACTATGCTATCAGAAAATATTGTATGTCTGTGACAACAATATAGTTCGACAGATACTGTAGTGCTAGTGAAATGTTTGTTAACAATGATTTACCTAAATGTGCTGCTGTTATTCGAAATTTGACATAGATTTATACATTTTGTTGACGGGTGATTTTTCTTTCTGTACATTGTAACTATTGTTTATAACACAACTATGATAATGTACTTGTATGTTGCATGGAGTCTGTGAATAATGCAATTATTAGTATTATTAGTATTAAACCAACACTGGCATATGCCTCTCCAGTCTGGAATCGCTTTTACAAAGAAATGATAACAGAGTAATCACATCAATGTCAAAAGGGAGCGCAGAAACTCGACTAAATATAACAGTAGCTACCCAGATCAAATCATTAATCGATCTGCTGTTACTGTGAGAGACCACAACACAACATTACGTAAGACCTATTCGCATACATAAATACGAAGCAACTTCTTTACCAATCGCATTATCGTTTCTTGTAATATACTTCCCGAATAAGTTGTACCAGCCCCTTCACTGAACAACTTCAAGAAGAGATTGAGGTCTCTGGTCACCGGTTAAATGCGACCATGTGTACAAGTAAGTAAGCAAGCAAGTAGGTAAGGAAGTGTGTAATTAAGTATACATGTACCGTACTAAATGGCTTGTTATGTCCATGTCTGCTATATTCCAGTTGTCGTTGCAGCATACTGTGTGTATTACCCGAATCGTTTCCCCGTGTGCATTTACAAACGTCGAGTGTTTCGTCTCCGCAAGGTAAGTAAGTGGTTCGTGTGTCGAACGCGTTCCGTTACGAAAGCGAGACACAGTTATGTTTCATTGGTAACATATTGACACCACACGCCCGACGCCCGACTAGAATCGACGTCCAACTTACGTCTAAAAAAAACTGTGACAAAAGCTACCAGCGTTTATCGCATGTATTGACATTCATGTGCATCATTGCGAACACATTTGGGTTCAGAATAATAGAGTAATAGGTAGTAATTACACGTTTTGTGCCTTCTGTAATTGCAACATATATGCTTTTTTAAAAAGTTCTTGTAAGAGTATTACATCCCAACAGTAATACGTGCTAGTATATTACTTTTCAATTACATCTATTGATGCAAACATACCAAGATACCTTTTTTGCGAGTTATTCCAACTGATAGTTGACCTATAATGTATGCATGTGCCAACGGCACCGGAGGTTTAAACAGTGACAACCGTCATTCAGACGAATACCTACTCAATGAAACAATGCAGGATTAGCAAACCAAATACTAATTGTTGGGATGTTGTTGTGAAGTGGCCCCGACATATTTGAGTAATTGCGTTCCCGTGACAATAAACAGGTGCCTTGCAACTTGTCAAGGGTGTGTTTAAATACGTTACATTAATTGTTAGACATGGTAACTTGCGAAAGCGTGGATACGGGACACAGGGCACAGTTCATGTTATGCTCCACTTTACCATGTTACAGTTTTGTTTGATCGTAAGGAGAGGTGACCATGACACATTTTGCACCATCTTCCCATCCACTGCCGTCATGTCGTCGACATAATTAACACGATTACTGAAAACCGTATACCTCCAGTTCTTTTAAAACGCCTGCTCATACGCGCCCCAATCAAAAGAATGTGTGACGGGTCACGACGGTTCACAGCTTAAAGTACATTTCGGCGGAATGGAGTTACGAGAACCCTGTCAAAGTGTAACGTTTCAGTTTTACAATGATACCAGTGTCACCCGTTTATGTCAATTTGTTACAAAATTATGGGTGATTGGATTGACCCATTCAAAGAGTTCAAGTTTTCAGGCAGACGACATCAGAGTTAGTATTTACGCTTCAAATTACATAGCACTCAAGCCAAAACAGGCCACGAACTACACTTTGTGAAGATAACAATTCCAAATTTCATTATTCAAACTGATAATAAATCGTTTATGTTTCTGGAAAAGCAAATCAACGAAAATCGATACTTTCACCCCTGCGAATATAATATGTACTGTGGCTTTTCCTCACTTTTGTGAAATGTACTTCATGGTCTGAGTCATTGCGGCCTGTCACATTTATGACAGTATGCGCGCCCAGTTGCATCATAAAGCGTTATCAAGTATTTCAACCGACTATGCTAACCATTCGCGTGAGCAACGTAACTGAGTATACATGTGTATATTCCGTCGTATAATTTGAGCAGGCACGAGAACATAACACATAACAGGACATGTAACCGTGCTCCGTACAATACAGCCTACTGCTGTGATGGCACTTGCTGTTTGCAGACATGTTGCCCGGTAAACCATTATGTAACAGCTTGCACTGTGAATTGGCGATTTAAAGTGCTAACTACTGGAACAGGCGCGCACAGAGCAGAGTGTATGCGATTTCTCAGCGGCAACGAAACAAAGCTGTCATTACAACTGGGTACTAGGATGTGACGTGAAAATGAGACGAAGTGGAATGCACAAAACAGCACGATAACAATGAGTAGCAGACACTCCTCTTTGAGGATGTGGTTGGCTCTGAAAAGAACCGTTTGTTTTTGTTTCGAGACGAGTGTCGTCTAGTGGGCCTTCTGGGTCTTCTTCGGCAGAAGCACCGCCTGGATGTTCGGCAGTACACCACCCTGGGCGATGGTGACGCCAGACAGGAGCTTGTTCAACTCCTCGTCATTGCGGATGGCGAGCTGCAAGTGACGGGGGATGATCCTCGACTTCTTGTTGTCGCGGGCTGCGTTTCCTGCCAGCTCGAGAACCTCAGCAGCCAGATACTCCATGACGGCAGCCAGGTAGACGGGCGCTCCGGCTCCGACGCGCTGGGCATAGTTGCCCTTACGCAGATGACGGTGAATACGACCGACGGGGAACTGAAGTCCGGCACGCGATGAGCGCGTCTTGCTCTTTCCCTTCGCCTTTCCTCCCTTACCGCGTCCAGACATGACTGCAGTGTTCTGATGAGAAACAGAGAATGCCGCAGCCACGGCCGATTCTTCCTTTTATACTACAGCGGCGTGCCGAGCTGAGCGACGCGCGCGCCAAACGATCGCCGCTCGCTCGACCACGTGACCGTAACGACCCCTTCGCCACACGTCGCGCGCTATAAAAGCCGCGTGGCTGATCTGCACCGGCAGTTCTCTGTGTATTCATACAACGACTACTACAACATGCCTCCTAAAGCAGCATCGAAGGGCGCCAAGAAGGCCGTCAGCAAGGCAAAGACGCCAAGCAGCGGTAACAAGAAGCACCGTCGACGAAGGAGGGAGAGCTACGGAATCTACATCTACAAGGTTCTGAAGCAGGTCCACCCTGACACTGGTATCTCGAGCAAGGCAATGAGCATCATGAATTCGTTCGTGAATGATATCTTCGAGCGCATCGCCGCCGAGTCTTCCCGTCTCGCTCACTACAACAAGCGCTCGACAATCACGAGCCGCGAGATCCAGACCGCCGTCCGTCTGCTGCTGCCCGGCGAGCTCGCTAAGCACGCCGTCAGCGAGGGAACGAAAGCCGTCACCAAGTACACGAGCACCCGCTAAGCGTTACATTTACGCTACGAAAACAAACGGCTCTTTTCAGAGCCAACCACTTTATCACAAAAGAGTAGTGACTATTTGTCGCAATGTTCTGTGTATAATCTTGTCTTCCCGTGACGGCATCTCCTGGCCTCGCATCATAGTCTCCTATTTAGTTACTATACCCATTTCTTTCTTACCCGACTTCTTCCACCCTCGAATTTAGCCATAACATAAGTACTGTTTGCGTACGCAAAAGTCGACCACGCATTCGCTACTTTCATTCACGATTAAATACGTGCATTCTCACTGTCCACCGACCAGCCGGACACAGTTTATAATAACCACCAGCAGCTTCACAAGCCCCTTAATTAGCTGCGTTTTATCCATGAATGTGTATGAATGAAAACCTCAACATGTCATCTTACACACTGTAGGAACATGTACTTGTTGGCAACAAAGACCAAACATACACACACACATATATATATATATATATATATATATATACGGTCTGACTACTGCGTTGGGAAGCCGCTACCGCATACGTCTCTGTTCGCTACCAGCTTCGGTGAATATTGTGACGCTTTGGGCAGACTGCCGAACTAGCGTTTTCTTAACACGGCTGTATTTGTATGTACACGTTACACTTAGATCACAGGAATGTGCGGGTGCATGATCGCAAACTGCCTACTAGAAATGACGTGACTGAGACGGGCGTGCTTGTCATTTTGTAGTTGTTACATTTTAGTTTTATTAAGAGAACAGCAGTTACTCGTATAACACTGAGCACTTATTTATTTGAAATTGCATTCCCATCCTAACCTTCGGCGGTCCCTAGCTCTAATGAGGACTCTTGCTTGTCCATGTTAACGATTTTGCCCAACGATTCTTGTATGTTGAGCCTCTTCGCACAGATTGCTGGAGATTTAGGCGCTATAGAAGTTTGTCATTATTATTATTGTTATTATATAACGCACTTACAGAACTGACAATGTGGGCGATAGTTAAACGTGCACTTAGTAACGAACACATATCTCATTACTCTTATCACTGTGTGATAGAGAAGAAGAACAGTTGATTATTTTATTTAAGTAAAATATTGCAGCACAGTGGGTTGTTGGTTGCAAGACTTTGAAATGACCGATAATTTCGATCAGTCTGCAGGAAACACAAAGGAAACGGTTGGTCAGCGGTAAATTTTTACGCGCGCAAACTACCGCGCTGCAAAGCACGTTCTACTAAGCGGTCCGTGTTTACTCGAGTTGTAGCACTCTACTCCGCAGTCCGTGTCTGCACTTGCCGTTCTACTCTGCAGTCCGTGTCGGCACACAATAGTGCGCGCCTTTCTCGCTATAAAGAGCGGCGGCTGCTTGAGTAATCATTCGTTGAGCCATCGTATTCGAAGAGCTAAACATGTCTGGTCGCGGCAAAGGAGGAAAGGGTCTTGGAAAGGGTGGCGCTAAGCGTCATCGCAAAGTTTTGCGTGATAACATCCAGGGTATCACCAAGCCGGCAATCCGTCGTCTCGCTCGCCGTGGTGGAGTCAAGCGAATCTCGGGTCTCATCTACGAGGAGACTCGCGGTGTGCTCAAGGTCTTCCTCGAGAACGTCATCCGCGACGCCGTCACTTACACCGAGCACGCCAAGCGCAAGACCGTCACCGCCATGGACGTCGTCTACGCACTGAAACGTCAGGGCCGCACTCTGTACGGTTTCGGAGGTTAGATTATCACTGTCGGCGGTACCGCAACAAACGGCTCTTTTCAGAGCCAACCACATTTTCTCAAAAGAGAGTTGCTACTTTTATCGCATTTGTGCACTGTGCTTCCGACGTACCAGTGCGAGTCGCATCTTATACACACTTAGCATTGTGTTCCGAGATCTTCCACCTCTAAAATACGTGTTTACACTGAATCGACATGCCCCGTATACTTCAATAATAATTGTCATCACTTGTTTCGTACGTTTGGGTGTTATTCAGCAAAAAGTACCGATTTCTTAAATCGAGGCAAATGCCAAAGTATCATAGTAGCATGTATAATTACACGGTGAAATAACGTTGTTCCTGTTGTGCGTGCACTTTCGTAGAAACGATTAAATCTGGTAGTTTACCTCAGGTTGCAACTTTACGGCTTCGTTACCTATTAGGGCCCCTGTCCTAAGCATGTACATTCGTCCAATCCTCTCCGCTATATAGATCACTGTAGGCCTGTCACTCATGTTACTTCACCAAGTATGTGTTCCCGGCAATCTTACGAACCGTCTTATTATTTCTTCACATGACACTTACTGCTGTTTCGTTCCTGTTACAGACGTACTTACCACTATGCAAAAACAGATAGTAGGCTATACAAGCCTGCATTAAGCCTTTTTGTTTACTCTCAAGGGACAATTGTGATATTTAAGAATCGATCACTATTGTTCAACGATATGATTTCACCAAAATCCACTTGTGACCTATACTATAATCAGGCAGCGCAGTGACTAGTCAGTGAAATTGGGTGCGTCCAGATATAATTATATCAGGCCGGTTTATTGCACATTACATAGTTGTCGTGTGATATTATACTAGGCTACCTATATCACTATCATATGGGAGCAACGGGTATAAACAAATACGTGTTACCATGTTACCAGAACGGTAGCTAGTGTTGTGAAGTTTGTAAATTAGTCATGATTGTGAGATGGAATCTTCAGAATATCTACGGCTATGGCAGCATAACTGGCTAGCTCCTATGGTGTTCGTTGTTGTATTCACACCTATCGATTGTTGTCAAAGTGTCACTGGCATTGACCATACGCTAACGTGTCGGTAAAAGCAAAACGTGAGCAAATGTTGCCCCATCCGCCTGAACGGATAACCGGAAGGGGCTCGAAATAAGCCGCCCCCCGAGAAGGGCGTTCTATTTCAGCCAAGCAGCAAGTCGGTGTCAACTGCAGAATTTTGCATGGTGCGCACCTTTCCTAAATTTCTCGACCAAGTGTTGTATTGCACAGGTACCGTGTACGATACGGGACTCCTGAAACGCTGATAAAATGTTACATACGTGTAGAATTAGCGCAAAAAACAGTCGAAAGCTAAAATCATGACACCGGAAGGGGCTCGAACGAAACTCCGCCCACAAGCGGCAACCAATCGGAGACGGGTACAGGCTTGCCGCCAAGAGGCGACGGCGACACAATAAAAACTAGGCGCGCTATTCGAACGGCACACATTTGCAGTCAGTACTCGAATCGTGATCATGGCTCGCACTAAGCAGACAGCTCGTAAGTCGACCGGTGGCAAGGCCCCGAGGAAGCAGCTGGCGACGAAGGCCGCCCGCAAAAGCGCACCGGCTACCGGTGGAGTGAAGAAGCCTCATCGCTACAGGCCTGGCACCGTCGCTCTTCGTGAGATCCGTCGTTACCAGAAGAGCACCGAGCTGCTCATCCGCAAGCTGCCCTTCCAGCGTCTGGTACGTGAAATCGCACAGGACTTCAAGACCGATCTGCGTTTCCAGAGCTCGGCCGTCATGGCCCTGCAGGAGGCTAGCGAGGCTTACTTGGTCGGTCTTTTCGAGGACACGAACTTGTGCGCCATCCACGCCAAGCGAGTCACCATCATGCCGAAAGACATCCAGCTGGCCCGACGAATCCGTGGCGAGCGTGCTTAAACGTGCGTACTGCGTCGTTCGACTCATACGAAACAAACGGCTCTTTTCAGAGCCAACCACCTTCTCACATGAGAGAATGTTACCCTCGGTTGTGATGTTTATTCGCGTAATCTTGTTATTCCTTCACATTTCACCCACATTTCATTCGTTGTGTCCTAGTTTCCTCTATCCCAAAATATATATATTCCACATTAATAGGCAAAGTAATTTACCACATTACATAGTATTGTCATAGACGGGGTTCTGCTAGCTAGAAACACTACTCACTTGGGCCTGCTTGTCAAATTATCAAACTTCAAAGCGTCATCATTAGGACCAACTACCTCTAGTAGTTTAGAGCCAAGCATTCACATAACACAGTTTTACAGGAATAGCAGATCAACGCTGTATTAATTAAGCGGTGTTTCGGAAGTAGATCTGAGCAGATAATAAAGACTGTAATTATGCCTAAATATGATTCTATAAGGTACAATTCAAAAAACGAGTATGGGCATGGTAATTAGAAACAAGAGTTGTAAGAATGTTAAATTTCCGAGTGTTATGCTTGATAACGACAAACTATGTGAGGTAGAATCTGTAAAATATTTGGGTCATATCATTTCAAATAGTATGCTAGATGACAATGATATATCTAGACAATGTCGCCAGTTGTATGCACAAGGCAACATGATCATAAGAAAATTTCATATATGTTCAAATGATGTAAAGAAGACATTGTTTACTACTTTTGCTCACCTATGTATACTGCCCATCCTTGGTGTAATTTTCATAACTATGCTATCAGAAAATTGTATGTCTGTGACAACAATATAGTTCGAATGGTGTTAGGTTACGACAGATACTGTAGTGCTAGTGAAATGTTTGTTAACAATGATTTACCTAAATGTGCTGCTGTTATTCGAAATTTGACATAGACTTATACATTTTGTTGACGGGTGATTTTTCTTTCTGTACATTGTAACTATTGTTTATAACACAACTATGATAATGTACTTGTATGTTGCATGGAGTCTGTGAATAAAGCAATTATTAGTATTATTAGTATCAAACCAACACTGGCATATGCCTCTCCAGTCTGGAATCGCTTTTACAAAGAAATGATAACAGAGTAATCACATCAATGTCAAAAGGGAGCGCAGAAACTCGACTAAACATAACAGTAGCAACCCAGATCAAATCATTAATCGATCTGCTGTTACTGTGAGAGACCACAACACAACATTACGTAAGACCTATTCGCATACATAAATACGAAGCAACTTCTTTACCAATCGCATTATCGTTTCTTGTAATATACTTCCCGAATAAGTTGTACCAGCCCCTTCACTGAACAACTTCAAGAAGAGATTGAGGTCTCTGGTCACCGGTTAAATGCGACCAAGTGTACAAGTAAGTAAGCAAGCAAGTAGGTAAGGAAGTGTGTAATTAAGTATACATGTACCGTACTAAATGGCTTGTTATGTCCATGTCTGCTATATTCCAGTTGTCGTTGCAGCATACTGTGTGTATTAACCGAATCGTTTCCCCGTGTGCATTTACAAACGTCGAGTGTTTCGTCTCCGCAAGGTAAGTAAGTGGTTCGTGTGTCGAACGCGTTCCGTTACGAAAGCGAGACACAGTTATGTTTCATTGGTAACATATTGACACCACACGCCCGACGCCCGACTAGAATCGACGTCCCACTTACGTCTAAAAAAAACTGTGACAAAAGCTACCAGCGTTTATCGCATGTATTGACATTCATGTGCATCATTGCGAACACATTTGGGTTCAGAATAATAGAGTAATAGGTAGTAATTACACGTTTTGTGCCTTCTGTAATTGCAACATATGTGCTTTTTAAAAAGTTCTTGTAAGAGTATTACATCCCAAAAGTAATACGTGCTAGTATATTACTTTTCAATTACATCTATTGATGCAAACATACCAAGATACCTTTTTTGCGAGTTATTCCAACTGATAGTTGACCTATAATGTATGCATGTGCCAACGGCACCGGAGGTTTAAACAGTGACAACCGTCATTCAGACGAATACCTACTCAATGAAACAATGCAGGATTAGCAAACCAAATACTAATTGTTGGGATGTTGTTGTGAAGTGGCCGCGACATATTTGAGTAATTGCGCTCCCGTGACAATAAACAGGTGCCATGCAACTTGTCAAGGGTGTGTTTAAATAAGTTACATTAATAGTTAGACATGGTAACTTGCGAAAGCGTGGATACGGGACACAGGGCACAGTTCATGTTATGCTCCACTTTACCATGTTACAGTTTTGTTTGATCGTAAGGAGAGGTGACCATGACACATTTTGCACCATCTTCCCATCCACTGCCGTCATGTCGTCGACATAATTAACACGATTACTGAAAACCGTATACCTCCAGTTCTTTTAAAACGCCTGCTCATACGCGCCCCAATCAAAAGAATGTGTGACGGGTCACGACGGTTCACAGCTTAAAGTACATTTCGGCGGAATGGAGTTACGAGAACCCTGTCAAAGTGTAACGTTTCAGTTTTACAATGATACCAGTGTCACCCGTTTATGTCAATTTGTTACAAAATTATGGGTGATTGGATTGACCCATTCAAAGAGTTCAAGTTTTCATGCAGACGACATCAGAGTAATTTTAGTATTTACGCTTCAAATTACATAGCACTCAAGCCAAAACAGGCCACGAACTACTCTTTGTGAAGATAACAATTCCAAATTTCATTATTCAAACTGATAATAAATCGTTTATGTTTCTGGAAATGCAAATCAACGAAAATCGATACTTTCACCCCTGCGAATATAATATGTACTGTGGCTTTTCCTCACTTTTGTGAAATGTACTTCATGGTCTGAGTCATTGCGGCCTGTCACATTTATGACAGTATGCGCGCCCAGTTGCATCATAAAGCGTTATCAAGTATTTCAACCGACTATGCTAACCATTCGCGTGAGCAACGTAACTGAGTATACATGTGTATATTCCGTCGTATAATTTGAGCAGGCACGAGAACATAACACATAACAGGAAATGTAACCGTGCTCCGTACAATACAGCCTACTGCTGTGATGGCACTTGCTGTTTGCAGACATGTTGCCCGGTAAACCATTATGTAACAGCTTGCACTGTGAATTGGCGTTTTAAAGTGCTAACTACTGGAACAGGCGCGCACAGAGCAGAGTGTATGCGATTTCTCAGCGGCAACGAAACAAAGCTGTCATTACAACTGGGTACTAGGATGAGACGTGAAAATGAGACGAAGTGGAATGCACAAAACAGCACGATAACAATGAGTAGCAGACACTCCTCTTTGAGGATGTGGTTGGCTCTGAAAAGAACCGTTTGTTTTTGTTTCGAGACGAGTGTCGTCTAGTGGGCCTTCTGGGTCTTCTTCGGCAGAAGCACCGCCTGGATGTTCGGCAGTACACCACCCTGGGCGATGGTGACGCCAGACAGGAGCTTGTTCAACTCCTCGTCATTGCGGATGGCGAGCTGCAAGTGACGGGGGATGATCCTCGACTTCTTGTTGTCGCGGGCTGCGTTTCCTGCCAGCTCGAGAACCTCAGCAGCCAGATACTCCATGACGGCAGCCAGGTAGACGGGCGCTCCGGCTCCGACGCGCTGGGCATAGTTGCCCTTACGCAGATGACGGTGAATACGACCGACGGGGAACTGAAGTCCGGCACGCGATGAGCGCGTCTTGCTCTTTCCCTTCGCCTTTCCTCCCTTACCGCGTCCAGACATGACTGTAGTGTTCTGATGAGAAACAGAGAATGCCGCAGCCACGGCCGATTCTTCCTTTTATACTACAGCGGCGTGCCGAGCTGAGCGACGCGCGCGCCAAACGATCGCCGCTCGCTCGACCACGTGACCGTAACGACCCCTTCGCCACACGTCGCGCGCTATAAAAGCCGCGTGGCTGATCTGCACCGGCAGTTCTCTGTGTATTCATACAACGACTACTACAACATGCCTCCTAAAGCAGCATCGAAGGGCGCCAAGAAGGCCGTCAGCAAGGCAAAGACGCCAAGCAGCGGTAACAAGAAGCACCGTCGACGAAGGAGGGAGAGCTACGGAATCTACATCTACAAGGTTCTGAAGCAGGTCCACCCTGACACTGGTATCTCGAGCAAGGCAATGAGCATCATGAATTCGTTCGTGAATGATATCTTCGAGCGCATCGCCGCCGAGTCTTCCCGTCTCGCTCACTACAACAAGCGCTCGACAATCACGAGCCGCGAGATCCAGACCGCCGTCCGTCTGCTGCTGCCCGGCGAGCTCGCTAAGCACGCCGTCAGCGAGGGAACGAAAGCCGTCACCAAGTACACGAGCACCCGCTAAGCGTTACATTTACGCTACGAAAACAAACGGCTCTTTTCAGAGCCAACCACTTTATCACAAAAGAGTAGTGACTATTTGTCGCAATGTTCTGTGTATAATCTTGTCTTCCCGTGACGGCATCTCCTGGCCTCGCATCATAGTCTCCTATTTAGTTACTGTACCCATTTCTTTCTTACCCGACTTCTTCCACCCTCGAATTTAGCCATAACATAAGTACTGTTTGCGTACGCAAAAGTCGACCACGCATTCGCTACTTTCATTCACGATTAAATACGTGCATTCTCACTGTCCACCGACCAGCCGGACACAGTTTATAATAACCACCAGCAGCTTCACAAGCCCCTTAATTAGCTGCGTTTTATCCATGAATGTGTATGAATGAAAACCTCAACATGTCATCTTACACACTGTAGGAACATGTACTTGTTGGCAACAAAGACCAAACATACACACACACATATATATATATATATATATATATATATACGGTCTGACTACTGCGTTGGGAAGCCGCTACCGCATACGTCTCTGTTCGCTACCAGCTTCGGTGAATATTGTGACGCTTTGGGCAGGGTGCCGAACTAGCGTTTTCTTAACACGGCTGTATTTGTATGTACACGTTACACGTAGATCACAGGAATGTGCGGGTGCATGATCGCAAACTGCCTACTAGAAATGACGTGACTGAGACGGGCGTGCTTGTCATTTTGTAGTTGTTACATTTTAGTTTTATTAAGAGAACAGCAGTTACTCGTATAACACTGAGCACTTATTTATTTGAAATTGCATTCCCATCCTAACCTTCGGCGGTCCCTAGCTCTAATGAAGACTCTTGCTTGTCCATGTTAACGATTTTGCCCAACGATTCTTGTATGTTGAGCCTCTTCGCACAGATTGCTGGAGATTTAGGCGCTATAGAAGTTTGTCATTATTATTATTGTTATTATATAACGCACTTACAGAACTGACAATGTGGGCGATAGTTAAACGTGCACTTAGTAACGAACACATATCTCATTACTCTTATCACTGTGTGATAGAGAAGAAGAACAGTTGATTATTTTATTTAAGTAACATATTGCAGCACAGTGGGTTGTTGTTTGCAAGACTTTGAAATGACCGATCATTTCGATCAGTCTACAGGAAACACAAAGGAAACGGTTGGTCAGCGGTAAATGTTTACGCGCGCAAACTACCGCGCTGCAAAGCACGTTCTACTAAGCGGTCCGTGTTTACTCGAGTTGTAGCACTCTACTCCGCAGTCCGTGTCTGCACTTGCCGTTCTACTCTGCAGTCCGTGTCGGCACACAATAGTGCGCGCCTTTCTCGCTATAAAGAGCGGCGGCTGCTTGAGTAATCATTCGTTGAGCCATCGTATTCGAAGAGATAAACATGTCTGGTCGCGGCAAAGGAGGAAAGGGTCTTGGAAAGGGTGGCGCTAAGCGTCATCGCAAAGTTTTGCGTGATAACATCCAAGCCGGCAATCCGTCGTCTCGCTCGCCGTGGTGGAGTCAAGCGAATCTCGGGTCTCATCTACGAGGAGACTCGCGGTGTGCTCAAGGTCTTCCTCGAGAACGTCATCCGCGACGCCGTCACTTACACCGAGCACGCCAAGCGCAAGACCGTCACCGCCATGGACGTCGTCTACGCACTGAAACGTCAGGGCCGCACCCTGTACGGTTTCGGAGGTTAGATTCTCACTGTCGGCGGCACCGCAACAAACGGCTCTTTTCAGAGCCAACCACATTTTCTCAAAAGAGAGTTGCTACTTTTATCGCATTTGTGCACTGTGCTTCCGACGTACCAGTGCGAGTCGCATCTTATACACACTTAGCATTGTGTTCCGAGATCTTCCACCTCTAAAATACGTGTTTACACTGAATCGACATGCCCCGTATACTTCAATAATAATTGTCATCACTTCTTTCGTACGTTTGGGTGTTATTCAGCAAAAAGTACCGATTTCTTAAATCGAGGCAAATGCCAAAGTATCATAGTAGCATGTATAATTACACGGTGAAATAACGTTGTTCCTGTTGTGCGTGCACTTTCGTAGAAACGATTAAAACTGGTAGTTTACCTCAGGTTGCAACTTTACGGCTTCGTTACCTATTAGGGCCCCTGTCCTAAGCATGAACATTCGTCCAATCCTCTCCGCTACATAGATCACTGTAGGCCTGTCACTCATGTTACTTCACCAAGTATGTGTTCCCGGCAATCTTACGAACCGTCTTATTATTTCTTCACATGACACTTACTGCTGTTTCGTTCCTGTTACAGACGTACTTACCACTTTGCAAAAAACAGATAGTAGGCTATACAAGCCTGCATTAAGCCTTTTTGTTTACTCTCAAGGGACAATTGTGATATTTAAGAAACGATCACTATTGTTCAACGATATGATTTCACCAAAATCCACTTGTGACCTATACTATAATCAGGCAGCGCAGTGACTAGTCAGTGAAATTGGATGCGTCCAGATATAATTATATCAGGACGGTTTATTCCTATCATAGTTGTCGTGTGATATTATACTATGCTACCTATATGATATAACACGAGTCTATTGTTTAGAATTCGAAGTATTAGAGAAGACACAATCCGTGTTCTATTTGGCCTCATAAACTTTCTATGTATAATTTTGTAAAATAATTAATTGTCAATTGGTTATCCAAATGATTGATTTATTTGTGCATTATTAAATTACCTGGAAATTAAACATACTATTTATTTTGCACGAACGTGGATTCTTATTTCACATTAATAATTATATGTGCGTGCATGCCTTGTGCGTGTGTGCGCGCGTGCATGCGCGCGTGCATGCGTAGGTGCATTGGTGTGTGTGTGCGTGCGTGCGTGCGTGCGTGCGTGCGTATGCGTGTGCATGTGTGTGTGTATGTTGTGTAACTGTTGACTTGAAGATAATCATGATCAGTCATTATGATCCCGTATGCAGTGTAACATGAGTATTAAAGGCAAGGCTGTCTACCACCAAACTCCATAGCCAACCATTTTGTCTTTTGCAAGATGAATGGATTAGTCAACCTTTGCGTTTTGCTCATTCTGTAGGAAACTCATGTCCACCCATATCTTATGACACCACAGGAAGTTGGCATATAGAGGGTGACTTTGTATGTTATTGGCACCCGTAGCTGGGTAAAAGTTGGGTAGCTTATAACCGGAAGTGTACCAGAGGACACACAGCTAGCATCCCAAACGTCAACTACATACTTGATAGTTATCCTTTATCTACTGATGGCCATGTTGGTCTTTCAGGTCCATGTGAGATCGTTACCTGGTTATCGTGAGGTCGCTTGCGTTCCTCCGCGACCCAGCGAGCTAGACTAACTCGATCTCTTGTCCTTCCAGGTTTGAGAATGAGCAAAGGGTTAACAACCTACAACGTAAAATCACAGACTGTTGCAGGAAATCACAAAAACGTCTGTATATATCTCTATGGCTGTGACATAATACTTATATTGTGACGTATACACGCGTGGCGTCCGTGAATTGTGCACATTTTCAGTAACGTAAATCGTGTTAGTTTTAAGTACATTGTCCTATTACAAGTATTATAAATTTACCAGCGACCAAATGGAGCTTCGGCGTATCACGGGACGCTTTACGTATATCAGTTGCCGGATATATCTCATAATTTTGCAGTTACAACAAAGAACAAGTAAGACACATAGTTTGATATAATTCTGGTATGAAACATAATTTCATAAATCACTAGCCGTTATTGCACCAATAGAGCGAAAACAATTTGTTAGAAAAAATTGTGTTAAGTGACATACTTACAATTTGTTCGACGAGGAAACCACGCTTCGCAAGAAAACGCTGTCCCGCAAATTGGTTATGGCGGCTTTGAATACCTTCGTTCAATGCAGTACATTTCTAAATCAACCTAATGGGACCGTTCGTTGACTGTCCTGTGATTAATATTATAAGTAAATGCGTGTAATGTTGGCTAAAATGTGAAATAATATTATGATGTTTGTTTTATTATCGATTTGCATTATTTACGATGTGCTAATGCTGCAACCTTCTGTAATATATACTAATGGTGTCTCAAAAACCTGTTTGCGAACATTGTCTTGGAAAATGTTAAATTAATAAGACAATCATACATGTGATGAATGCATGATTTATTTGTCTAACGGCGAATTAAACGTAATATTCAGTTAATATCCAAGCTTGACGGGTGATAAATTTGTGAGAGTTACAAAACCTTGTAAGGTAATTATACATACTTGTAATGTTACCCTCGCATTTATAGCATGTCCGATTTGACTCAAGTTCCTAAGGAGTTTACTTACTTGTGGCTGTGCCGAAATTAATACACCATTAAACTGTACCATTTAAAGACGACACATGTTTAGTAGTAAACACGTACTTGCAATTAGCAAGATAATATGACTCCAGAAGCTGTAGACATTACAATGCCTTGACATAGACTTACATAGTGATCGCGTTTCGGAATTCGAACACTGGTAACAACTTGGTTAGTCAGCTAGGGACACGAGGTTATCGCAGCAGGGAACTCGGCAGGTGGCCACGAATGCAGTCTCGCAGGAAACGTAGACATTGGACAGTACGTTAGCTGTCCACGACGACCTGGATAGGTGTCTAAGTGGCAATGGCTGCAAACCAACAGGAAGCGTGAACATCAGGCAGGTAGCGGTGCATATGACGATCGATGTACGTTTATTTGAAGCCACGCCGTCAATATGAACTGCCATGATTGTCGTGGAACATGTTTGTGTCATAATCAAACTAAACCAATGAACAACTTGGCAATTTCCAAGAGGGGCCCTATGTACACCAGTACATGTTATGTTGAGACAACCTTGACTAGTTTTGACGTTGTTTTCTTTGTCGTAGGTGGGGAGGGGACGCTCGCCATATTGGAATCTTCCAAGATCCAGCAGTTTTACGACTATCGAGCTGTGGCAATACAGAGGTATGTCGTGCCTCCACACAGCCTGACGTCCGCATGGGCGTATCGAGCTGTCGCGACGGAAACCCACTGCAGACTGAGAACGGCCACTGTGTCAGTATCTCATACACATTTTGTTCTTGAAATACGTCTATAATAGTCAATAGAATGTTGGGCAACACAGTTTAGCCTTGTTCTGAAACTTTCGCTCAAGCTAAAGAATGCTTACTGACCGTTTTGTAGATACCTACAACACAACAGTTATCCGTTAATAAATCCTTTTGGTGAAGTGTTGCCTGACAACTACTACATCAACCGAACGGACATGGTTCACTTCGATGTGTCAACGAACAACGCAAGTATTATCTACGAGAGCCCGAGGCCAAAGCAAGGAGAGTGGTTTGCAGTTGTTTATCTCAGTGACCACAACCCTGAAGACGATAAGATCCGATTCAAAACAAAGGTACGGTTGCCCAACAAACTTCAAGCTGTTGGTTTCGGTAATGATGCCATGACGTCAAAATCATGTGAAAAACAGTTTACTTGAATTAAATTTAGGGAAAACCAAGGAGCTTGTTCTTGGCAACAGCAGGGTGAGAGAGGCAGGAAGGTCAGTAGTGACAGCACAGAGGGAGATGGAGACGGTTGACAGTATCAAAAATTTGGGTACTATTATTAATAAGAAACTGACTTTCAATGAACATGGGGCACAAAAAATCATAGCAACGTCAATTTTTACTTAGAAACTCAAAAACTTCGAGGTCAGCCCACACGTCCTTGACCTGGTGTACAGAAGTCTTGTTGAGAGTATCTTGTCATTCACCGTTGTCTAATGATCAAGATTGATCGGTCAACGTAATATACAGATACAGATTCAACATCATAACTCGATTTGGACATCTTACTGTCAAACAAAAGACAAAACTGGGCCGGGTTAACAAGAGTTAACAAGATTTAACAAGATTGCCACCCACATAATTAACTCTAGGTGGCAGGTGGACAAGGAAACACTTTGGCTTATCGAGAGTCCGACCCTTCTATCTACGTGTATCCCGCCCGTCTGAGGTATGTGTCGATTTTATTTTTAAACATATTCACGCTACTAGCACCCACACAATCAGCAGGTAATCTATTCCATTCATTTACAGTCCTTTGTGAAAATGAAAACTTTCTTATATCCAATCTACTCTGCTCCTTTGCTAATGCAAGATCATGTCCTCTAGTCCTTCTATCTTTCTTAACTGAGAAAAAATATTTCTATCAATATTTTCATAACCCTTCAATATTTTAAACACTTCTATCTGATCTCCTCTCAATCTCCTGGTCTCTAGTGTTGTTAAACCGCATTTTTAGGCGTATTTCGTAATTAAGAACCCTCAGTTTTGGTATCATTTTAGTTGCTCTCCTCTGCACTCTTTCTAGCATATCTATGTCCTTCCTGCGATATGGCCTCCACGCTTGAATACAATATTCTAAATGAGGCCTAACTATTGTTTTGTACAGCGGTATTATTAGCTCTTTTTCCTTATATATTATATTTCGCCTAATTAATCCAAGGATTTGATTTCCCTTTGAAACTGCAATTCCGCACTGCTCTGAAACCTTCATATCAGCACTAATGGTTAACCCTAAGTCCTTTTCTTTTACATTAGTACTTAGTACAGTACCCCCCATTGTATATTCTACCTCTTCGTTCCCATGTCCTGTGTGGAGGCATTTACATTTATCAAAATTGAACAGCATTTGCCACTTTTCAGACCATTTGATCAACCTGTCAAGATCATGTTGTAAATGCTGTCTATCTCCATCACTTTTAATCCTTCTAAACACTTTTGTATCATCCGCAAATTTCAACACATTGCTTGTTATTTCATCATCCAAATCGTTGATATATATTAAGAATAATATAGGTCCTAATACTGATCCCTGCGGTACCCCACTCAATACCGACTTCCAGTTTGAAGCCTCCCCATCAACTACTACACGTTGTCTTCTGTCAATCAGCCATTGTTCTATCCAGTTTATTATACCATTTCCTATACCATGGGCCTTTAGTTTAAGCAGTAATCTT
This sequence comes from Escarpia spicata, assembly GCA_963995525.1. Classification (NCBI taxonomy): domain Eukaryota; kingdom Metazoa; phylum Annelida; class Polychaeta; order Sabellida; family Siboglinidae; genus Escarpia; species Escarpia spicata. The sequence continues at coordinate 48,869,221 of OZ023208.1, forward strand.
TGGTGTGGTACTTTGTCGAAAGCTTTTTGAAAATCTAAGTAGACGATATCTACTGGTGATCCCTCATCTACCCACTTAGTGATGTCTTCCAAAATACATAATATATTTGTTAAGCATGACCTCGTTTAAAAAAAACCATGTTGAGATGGGTTTATTAAGTTTTATTTAACAAGAAAATCCACCATGTGATCTTTAATTAGTCTTTCTAATAATTTACAAATCACTGATGTTAAACTCACTGATCTATAGTTCTCTGACTTGTTTCTCGAACCTTTTTTGAATAACGGTATAATGTTTGCTTCTTTCCATTCTAAAGGAACCACTCCCTCTTCTAATGACAAGTTGAAAACTGTTGCAAGCGGTATGCTAATTTGTTCTTCAATTTCCAATAGTAGTTTGGGTGGAATACCATCCACTCCAGGTGATTTATTATCCTTCATAGCCCTTATTTTCTTAGCTACCATTTCCGGGGTTATAATTAATTGTCTTAAATAGTCTGAATCTGCCCCCTTGAACTTAGCCTCTGGTACTGGCAGTGAACTAATATATTCCCTGGTAAACACTGAACTAAAGTACTCATTCAGGTCTTCTGCCATTAAGAATCCCTCTGATATTATATTTCCAGCACTATCTTCTAGAAGACCGACCTTATCTTGAACTTTCTGTTTGCTTCGAACATAGTCATAAAAACTCTTGCTGTCATGTTTTATATTACTAGCTAATTGTTGTTCATAGCTTCTCTTTGAATTTCTAATTTCAGCTGTAGCTTGGTTAAGTGCTTCTTTATAACTGTTGTAGTCTTCATCATTTCCAGTACATCTATATGATTTCCACATCATTTGTTTATACTGAATTTTTTTAATGGCTTCTTTCGATAAGTGTTTCTTTTTGGACCGTTTTCCTTGTTTTTGAAGGGTACAAATGTATCGACTATGCACTTAATTTCACTCTTTAATATATTCTAGCATTCTGTTGCCGTCTTATTTTTCAGTGTCTTATTCCAGTATATCTTTGCTAAATATTTCCTCATGTCCTTATACCTTCCTTTGTGGAAATTTCTCCTATACTGCTTTTTACTATTCCTTTCTGATTTTACTTTGATGGTAAAATGTATCTGGTTGTGATCGCTACTCCCCAGTGGCTCACATATCTTGACATTGTCAACTAATTCATTCTGTGAAGACAAAACTATGTCTAACACATTCTCACCCCTGGTTGGTTCTAGCACATGTTGAGAAAGGAATGTATCTTGAACTAAAACTAAAAACTTGTGGTCCTCACTCCCCATACTCTGTAGAGATTTCCATTGTATATGCCCGTGGCTAAAATACCCCATAATAATACAGTCCCGTTTGCTTACTTCCCTTATAGCGTTTTGTATTTTTTCATTCTCTTCTATGCTTATGTTTGTACTTCGATAAACTAACCCAACTGTTAACGTTGAGTTTCCTGTAACTATGTTACACCAAACAGCTTCTTCGCAATCTGCTTCTCTTTCTAATTTTATTTCATCAGCCTGAATAGATTCTTTAATATATAAAATAACTCCACCTCCCTTTCTTCCTATTCTATCTTTTCTAAACATTATATATCCTGTCAGTCTGATATATCGGTGGTGGTCCAGGATTCGGTATACCTATTATATGAGGGTCAATATCTTCTACCATAATGTTTAGTTCATTTTCTTTTGGTTACTATACTCCTTGCATTTAAACAAACACATTTATATCCAGCTTCAGAAGAGTTTTCCAGACTGTTATTTGCTGATTTATTTGTGCTGTCTTTATCTATGCCTCCATTTTCAGGCTTTTCTGTGAGTCCCCCTGCGAATCTAGTTTAAATAGATGCAACCTGTCCCACTGTCAACAGATCGCAGCAGGTTCTGTGAGAAAACTGCTGCCCCCTTTCCACTAAGATGGAGGCCATCTATCATGTACATATCTAACAAAGTATCCCTATAAATCTGTGAATCTCACCCCCTCTTCTTCACATATCTGCTCAACTAGTGCGTTGATCGCCATCCTCTTGCAGTTTCTATACGTTGCCCCCCTTCCTCCCATTACTGACAACATTCCTGACAGAATAACCTGTTCAACTCTCGTCTTCTTTAGCTTCCTAGGGTTGTCAACATACCTAGAAAACTCATTGGTCAGCAACAGCGACAGGTGTCTACTCTATATGATTCTTACCTCGCCAGGAAGGCCTTTCATATTTTCACTGAGCCTGCCCATCCACTTAACTTAGCATTCCAGGAACTACGATCTGGCAGGTGTATTAAAGTTCCTCTTACACAAAAGAATGTATATAAGAAGTCATTTGTACCTTCGGCTGTTGCTGTCCTGAATGCAGCACTCAAGTAATGTGTCAGAAGACCTGCGGTTTTTGGGTGTGGGCGGAGGTGGAGAGAGTGTACATGCATCTTTATATTATGTGATTATCATGTAATTCTTTATTCTGCATGTATCAAGTATTACTTACATAATTTCTTATCACTGTATGTTTTGACAATGCAGATATTGTAGTGCTAGTATCCACCGGGTTAGGGTTTGATAATTTTTAGTCCCACTTGGATGCTCGGTAAACTTTTACATTTAGTCAATTATCGGTTTATGAGGTATGTCTATTGTTGTCTTTTTAAGGTACCCTACTGTGATATTTATATACATTTTACGCGACAACTTCACAACATGTAAACGTTACGTGTGCATGCAATAATATCGTGTTTGTGTGTGTTTTATTTTTTATTGACAACGCTAGTTATTTAATTATGCGTTCAGCTTTGTTACGGTACAGACACACACATACCCAAACACACGTACATACACACACACATACACACAACAGATGCACGCACACACACAACATACACACACACGCGCGTGCACGCACACACGCACGCACATACACACCAAGGATTATATATGGGATCGTGTCCCAGTTTCTATGCATCTACATACACCGTTAAAATTGTAGTCATACATTTGCTTATGTGAATGTGTGATATTATGTAACCACACAAAATATAGTTTTCACAACAAGCCGCATACTGTTATTTTTAAAGATGATTGGTTATGAATTCACTTAAACTATTTTTTGAATGAAGATTCATACGTTTGTGAAATCCATAGTAATAATAGCTGAAGGAATGAGAAAAATGTACTTCAAGTAACTGACAATAAAACACAATTATGTCAAATAATGTGTTTGTGTTATTTTGCCAGACAGAAGACGATTGTGAGTACAATATAGTATGCGACCATTCAACTCGTTTCCTGGATAAAGTGGATATTCTCAGTGAGGGGCAACTATTGTCTGTTTTTGTGGACAACACAGTACTGCGTCAGTAAGTGTCTTTGGTCAAAGGATAACACGCTCTCTCTCTCTCTCTCACACACACGCACACACTCACGCGCGCGCGCACACATGCACACACACACTCACACACACATTGGATCAGCACAATAAAATTTATCCATGTGGCAATCCAGTTTGCCAACAAAAACATGCCAATATATACCTATGTACGATCATTGTCACGGACACATTTAAATAGTGATGTGTCCATCAATAAAATGCTGGTTTAATGTATAAAACGTGTAAGGTGTTTGTAGGTTTCAAATCGCCCCTCATGCTTGGCAGTTTGACTTGAAAGTTGAGAGTTGTCGTATAGAGGGCTACGCAGAGAATGACACCTGCCCGCTGTTGTTGTTCGTAAAAGCGCTGCAGCTACCGTCATTGTCAACCTCTGATCACTTTGTTAACTGCTCAATGCTACCCCCTGGCGACTGCATGTTGAAAGTGTTTCAACCTGCTGCGGGCAAGTTTTATTACCTGGCCGCTACGACTTGGCTGAACGCCACTGTCACGTTCTCCGTATCGCACCAATCACGAGGTACGCTTTTTGAGCTTCACAAAAAAGTCGTGCTGGATTGCGGTTTGTCGCAAATGCGTTGTCTTCAAATATCGTTGGTGTTGACATATACAGACCGGGACAACTCTTCCGGACGAAGCCATGTGGCTATAAAACGGACTTCACTTGTTCCACCGAGCTAATTATAAGAGTTCGCTTGTTCAAACTAATTGCCCATGCGTGTGACTTCAGATAACTAATGGCAAGAAAGCAAGCTAGCTGCGTTTTAGTAGGCCTTCTCAGACCAATCGAAGTTAATAACATAATATTAAAAACTTGGCGATCTTTTAAGTTCTGATCTAACCATGAAAACGACCACCTACAGCCACCAAGCTTCTCCTCTTACACATACACGCGCGCACGCACGCACGCACGCACGAACGCGATTTTGTGTTCTTGACCTTGAATTTCTAGGTCAAATGTTGCTGAACGTGAAATATAACTTTTTTCAATACCATATATGTTGTTGTATATATATATATGTTCGAATGTATGTGTGTAATTATGTATGTATGCATGTATGTGTGTCAATGACCTTAAATGTCAAAGTCAAATTATTGTACACCAAAAACACCGCTGTTTTTGTTTATATGAATATATGCGTGTACGTATGCATGTATGTGTGTATGCACGTATATATATATGTGTATATTATATATTATTTACCCTAAATGTCAAGGTCAAATATTACTGAAAGTTATATATATATATATATATATATATGTTATTGATATACGATGTTATTGAATATATATATATATATGTATGTATATATATATATTCAATAACATCGTTGTTTTTATGTATGAATGTATGTGTGCATTTATTCATGCACGCTATACACACACACACACACACACACACACACACACACACACACACACACACACACACACACACACACACACACACACACACACACACACACACACACATTTCTGCGGGTGTGCGTGGCTATACTATACTAGTACATATGTATGTAAGTATTGTTTTTATTTCTTCGCCCAAGCCAACAATAATCACTTGTCACTTCTCGACACAGGAACACGTGCAAAGGTCCGTGCACGGCAGGCCAACTTTAGAGCACGTGCAGTGCGCTACACAAGGCTTTCCGCTTTTGCCTCGACACCACAAAAGCTCCCGGCACGCCTTGTTAGCTTCAGGAAGCGTTGACCAAAGAAGATACCATCTCTCATACGCATGCATCCATCCAAAGTCCTTTGGGGACGGTAAATCCTCTATTGATGGCAGACGATCGAAGGCGCAGTTTTTCTTCATAAAAAGTCCTCGTCTTGCCTCGTTAGCATTCTTCCACCGTGTCCGCGCTTCTCCCTGGCTGTTAGTTTCAAGCTGATATCGACATATTTGTCCCACACAATGTCCAACCTCGATGTCGATTCAAGTTCTCTCTTGGCGAATGGAATGAACATTTATTCGGCGTATTCCTGGAAGCCTGTGGGGGTCAACATGTGATTAGGACAGGTCCGTCACAAACCTTTACGTCTACAAATGGAGGAGCCTCGGTTTGGTCGGGAACATCAAGACAAGACAGCAGGTCCGACTTTGTACAAAACCTCACTTCCCAAAATTGTGATAGAGAGAGCGGGAAAGGTTGGTCCTCGTGCGCAAAAAAACCACAGCGAGGTCGCCATCGCGGATTTGGTTTGCAATGTACAACTTGCCAAACAGTGATGCGTCTGACTTGAGGTTCGATAGCTGCGTGCCTTTCTTCTTCCCCAGCTTCGGTTTTCTTAGCGTGGGAAAGCCGTTTCTCTTGATCGGGGTGTTGATTGGTGTGCTCCTTTCGTGTGAGACATTCAACCGGAATGCCTCGTAGTATGCCTGGCCCACAGTCTCCAGCTTCGATATGGTCTCCATCATGGACTTTGGAGCGTATGCTTGGCTGTGGAGCACAACCAGACTGCTGCACTCAAGCTCGAAGAAATTCCGTGTTGTGTTGCCGAATGACACCGACGAGTACAGACACATCGGAATGGAATTTTCGCTGAGTAGCCAAGGTTACTTCGTGGTGCATCTCGTTAATTGTTGCTTCTGCTGCGGGTAATATCTGTATCTAAAATTCGTGCAGGAGTCGTGCCAACTCTGGTTCCGCGAGGGGCCAACTTTGAAGAGCTGCTGCCTTTTTCAGTGAGACCGATGATGCCTCCTTTCCCCTTCACGCCTTCATTTACCTGTTTGTGCGCCTGGTCGACGGGCGCCTAGTGTGAACATCGCCAACGCTGCATGGGGCAATGTTTTCATGTTCTCCAGGTGCACGCGGACACATCGACTGTAGTTCAAGTGACCGAGGCTGAAGAATATTAACACAAGTGGTTCCATATAGGCGACGTAAAACTCAAAGTTCTTCTCTCGATGCGCCCTGACGAAGATGAGCACACGTTTCTCCATCCGCAAGATGAAATCATAGAAAGCGAATGTTGGGAAACATCGTGTACTCTTCGCCCTTCATGCTACTTTCTCTTCCGCTTCACCGACGCTCTTTGCCACATCGAAAGCCTCTTTATGTAGCACGGCCAAAGCAGCTGCAGTGACTTGATGAGCATGTCGCGTTCTAGTAATGTGTGCAACATTCAGGAAGGAATCAGCTGTGCTACACCCACCTCTGCCATGAAATCAGTCTACCTGCAGCATTCTAGTATGTCCCCCATACAAGACCACAGGGCTTTCTCCGTGTGGACTCCTCCGAGCATCACGACAAGCATTTGCTCTCCAAAAGAGTTTGGTAAAGCCCACTGAATGTGTTTCGCTAACGCATACAATGGTTGGTCACATCACATGATGGAAATCTGTCCAGGATTGGGGTATTGCACCCTGCTGAGGAATACAAATTTCTCTATCATTGCCATGTGACCTTGACATTTCCAGGTTACTGACATGTAACCTTGACATTCTCGGTCAAGAACACAACGTCAGATTTGGATCCGGCATGCATGCGCACAAGACAACGATGGTACTGAAACATATGAGGTTCATTAGCGTTATTATCATATAGACAAAAACAGGGATGTTTAAACAAAATATTTGACCTTGACATTCAATTTTACATGGAGCCCCCTCTGATCGGATTCGCCGTGAAATTTTACATATATGGTCAAATTTTCATGCATTTATCCGGCAAGTAATGATTCGGCCAAAAATTGCCCTTAACAAACCAGACTATTTGTAAAGCTTTATCTTTGTACAGAGACTCTTCGCAACAGTGACGATAGCGCCACAGTGCGGACTTTCTGTGAAGCTCACTTACTTATCGACGCTTCGACACAATATAAGTTTTATGGTAACTGCGGAGCTACGGGTAGTCACTGCCGGCGACGTCGAGTTTTCTTGACTTCGTTTTGTGATTTTTTTTCGTTATGGGAATGTAAGAGAATTGTTTTTGTAATGTACTGTGTGTATATGTATGTAAGATATGTGAGGAGAAGTTTGGCGGCTTTTCATGGTTAGGTCAGAAAGTAAAACATCGCCAGAAATCTTAATATCAGGAACGGCTCAAGAGAGGGTAGTCTAGAGGGCCCAAACACCTCCAAGTACATCCCTTGAGGCTCGCCAAAAACTTCGACTGATGGCCGAAACAAATTCAAATTCGGTGGTCTGAGCCGGAGCTTCAGCACGACCCAACTATCGCGCTGTCGGATGATGACATCGGAAGAGAGTGGAGTGGAGCCGTTGAAATTTTTCGCCGCTGCGCCGCCGTAACTTCAGTAACATGAGGCACATTAAGAAGGTCAAGGGGACCACGTTACTCTAGCCCAGACAAGGCATAGCGCTGCATAATTCCAGAGGTCTAGAGGGCACATATCCCAAGTCCACCCCTGGGCACGCCTTTGAAGTTACATGTGTTTCCCATGACATAGCATGTCTATGAAGTCGTTTTGTGACATCAATGAATGGAAGTAAACTGCAATAAAATAATAACATTGGGTGTAGTAGAGTAGGCTTATCGTCGTATTTTGCCCGTATTAAATCTATACCGCGAAACTGGGTAAATTACGTCACATTGTGTTAAAAGTTTCGTAACAAAAAAGCTCAACATTCTCCCATTTGTTATGTGGTTAATGGCAAGTAACTTTATTTATATATCTATCTGTTTGTCTGTCTGTCTGTATGTCTGTCTGTCTGTCTGTCAGTCTGTATATCTATATATCTATCTATCTATATATATATATATATATATGTCTGTCTGTCTGTCTATATGTCTGTCTATCTGTCCATCCATCCATCCATCCATCCATCCATCCATCCATCCATCCATCCATCCATTCATCTATCTATCCATCTATCCATATATCTATAAGAGAACTAATATAGTTTGTTGTGTGTTTATTGTAATAGTGTAATGTTCCAGATAGTCTTTGGTGAAAACACGCTTGCGTTGCATTGTCACAAATCAATATCTGCTTAGACGAACAACATGAGGATAGTTACTTCTGCCTATTTGCTACCCGTCATCTACTATGTAGATTACGTGCAAGTACAAACAATAATTTCATTAATATTTGTTTAACAGTTCGGGGTGCTTATAACATGCATTTATAATCAGCGCCGGCCTTACAAGGACAGAGTGCCACCCATGTAACTTTACAATGACGTCATTCCTTTATTTCAGAGTGTGTGTTCTTCGATCCGTACAACTTGCAGAAAAACGACACCCGGTTCGGCGGAGAGTGCCATCGACTGCCGACTCTCATACGTTACTCGGGTAGCGCCTTCTTTTCCGTATTCTCAGGCTTCCTGAATACGCGCATGTACTTTCAAATGCACGACCGCGAGCTTTTCGTCATGGCGGCGACACTGTCGGGCAGCGGTGACCGCGGAGGGACGCTTGTCGTCCGCGTCAGTCTGAACACCACAGCTATGGTACGCCATCATATATACATTATACGAATCAATTCTTCTTAATTTACACTATTTGCAAATGTCTGTTTCTTGTCCAATAATTATTTTATTAGAACTGGAATTTGTAATTGAAATAGGGGCCGTTTCGCCAAGTTGATAGTGCGTCATCCTTCGTTGTAACACAGACTGTATCATTTCAAGTAGAGAAAAACTAATTGTCCATGACGGAGCTGTGCCAAATTTAGGCAAATTCAAATTTCGCCCCGGGTGTCCCTGATTGTCTTGAAAACTAAAGCTAGTGCGATCGTGCATGACAACATAACAACAAGTACGCTAGATATGCCAGATATCGACTGATGACTTTTTAAAAAAGAACTAACTGTCCACGTGGGTCGTGCCCAGGGGTTTCATTGAGGTTAAGTGTAACTTATGAAACTTCAACATGTTTGATTTAGCTGACACCTAGGCCTGTAATATAAATACGAACCTCCTCTTTTAAAACCACATGGCCACGCGCTAAAGTTGATGGTTTCAGACACGTCGCTATTAATGCAGGCCCGTGAACCCCCCCCCTTTCTCCAAAATGTGAACCCCACCACAAAATTTCATCTTTAAAAAGTGAACCACTAATTGTATTCCATGTTTCTCAAAAGCGTTAACCCCCCCCCCCTCCTAAAAGCTGCTGGATAGTGTTCAAGCATTACAAGGAATGCCAAGAAAGCCTGATTTGTGCAGATGATAAAGGGAGAACCGTTATCTTTTAATAATAATGATAATAAGGTAACTTCTATTGCGCCAAAATCCTTGGAAACCACGCTCAGAGATCATTACTGAATGTATGGATGCCTGGCTGGGGGGTCTGTCTCCAATGCCATGTGTGAAAAGGGCAGTCACTAGAGGAATGTGTGTCAAAGGACCATTGCATCCAATTAGCCATGCAGAATGACTTCACACTATCCCAGGGTGGCCTGTTATGTAAACGCATGGGGTAACAAATACACAAGAAGCCAGTTTTACACCAAACATAAAATTATGAGTACTAATTGTAGTCACTCAGAAGCTACATATGCAGACAAAATACTGGTGAATGAACGGGGTGACGATGATGTAACAATTATGAGCACATACATTAGACCATATAAAATAATTCATTATTTCTCATCAGAACTCTGTTAAAAAGTTAACGAAAGGCGCGGCTAACTACCGACTGTCAAATAGGCTATTCTCAACAATCTACAACTTAAAGGGAATAAAAACATCTATGGCTTGAATTCATGTTATATTAAAGCCTGCTATCTATTTCCATGTCCACCAAGCCAACATTTTTTTTTTTCAATCAATGAATTAGAAATTCCACATTTAATGCTGTGCAGCCGGACATTTTCGAATATGCATATTTTTGGCGCGCTTTTTTGGGATGCCGAGATGTGACGTCACTTATGACCCACACTTGCATCAGGCCGACCCTTTCCGTGCATTCAGAGCATGTTTACAAGTATAGCTGTTGGGTCGAAACGAGCGTCAGAATGAGTTATTGTGCAATTTTCCGATGAAATACAAACACTAGTCATCATAGAGGAACAAGCAGTTATCTTACCGTTCCACATGAATCAAATTTTATTCAAAACAATGAATGCGAATGGGCTTACAAGTCGACTAGGTTTCGCCGAGCTTGGGATCGTTTTCAGAATAATTATATCGAACGCAACCAACGAGAGATAATCTACACCAATAAACATACATAGCAAACATATATCGTATCCAGCTACAGAAAGTAACGTGTATAATCTCATAATATCACTAGAATATCGATGTATGAAGGAGTTGTACAATTTATCAACTTAAATCAGTCAGTGAATTTCTGTCGGTCCTGCTAGCTCAGTTACTAAAGGCGTTGGTTGCTTAGCATTTATTTTGCAATCGAGCGACGCCGGTTCAATCCCCACACAAAACCATTGATTTTGTTTACACTTTTATGGTTTATGTTTTCACGAAGTAATATAAACCAAATCATTTCATTCAAATTCCATAAGAGGACACAATGTATTAATTGAGTAAAAACCATATTGTAAATGTCACACTTTAACTGTTTATTCTGAAAAATAACTTGGACACACCCACACTCCTCGGTACCTCGTTTATTATATTAAAACGATCATATTCAAAACAATTGCACACACGGCGAAGGGTTTCAAGTAAATAATTCAGTTATATTAACAACAAACTATCACTGCGTGTTAGCTTTTATTAATACAATTGGGTGTAAATTAGGCTTAATCAGGCAACAAAATGGGACCAATCTCCACAGACTACATGAGTCCCGCTTTGTTTGAAAACGCACCTCCAAAACAACGATGCTAATGTGGTGTTTGTATATAAGATGAAAGCATATAAGACGAAACCACGCGGTCCACCAATATCACACCCATGTCATAGTTTATCCAGTTAGAAATGTAACCTTCTGCATTATGAGCCCCCATGTGAACAGGTGGGGCCCTCTGCATTGTGAAAAATATAACCCCACATGAACCTTCGGCGCCCTCTGGAGTCTGAATTGGTCAAATGTGAACCCCCATTGTGAAAAGCTGGCTACAGGCCTGCAATGTCATGTAGTTGTAAGAAAAATACACATGGCGGTTGTAGAATGACTTGCGACAGACCGCGAGTGTCGAGATGTGTGTGCAGCGACAGTCGGTGCCGGTGGAGGCTGGGGACGTCGCTTGTTCTCCGCATCACTTGATCTACGTCAACAGCTCGTCGTCCCAACTCGACAAGGCTCTCTTCGTTCCATATCCTGAGTCCGGAGTCTGGTACTTCAGCACAATCGTGAGATGCTACAATACATCGTTAGTATACATGGTGGTGGTGTTGTTGGTGGTGGTGGTGTTGTTGGTGTTCTTGGTGGTGATCATGTTGGTGAAGGTATTTATTTATTATAGGGGTATTCTTTAGGGGTATGTGTGGTATTAGTGGTGGTGGCGGTGGTGGTGAAGAGAGTGGTTTTGATGTTGTTGTTGTTGGTATTGTTGTGTTGTTGTGTTGTTGTTGTTGGTGGTGTTGTGTTGTTGTTGTTGGTATTGTTGTGTTGTTGGTGTTGTTGTGTTGTTGTGTTGTTGTTGTTGGTATTGTTGTGTTGTTGTTGGTGGTGGTGTTGTGTTGTTGTTGTTGGTATTGTTGTGTTGTTGTTGGTGGTGGTGTTGATGTTGTTGTGACAGGATTCACTTTATTGTTACAAATATATAAGAGACAATGCGATTGAACATTGCTTTCAACATTCTACGAACATACTCGTTGTAAGACAATATCAATATGCGTGCCTGCTTGCATTCGTGTGCGTGTTGTGTTCACGCATACGCACGCATGCATGCACTAACAAGCGTCCACAAACACTCGTGAGCGCATACACACACGCACGCATGCACGCGCGCGCGCGCACACACACACACACACACACACACAAACAAACACCCCCACCCACACACAGCGCGCGCGTGAGCTTAAACCAACAAACATAGAGTTAGAGAGACCTTGCTTACCGGAAGGGTATCGATGACCTCGAAAGGGGAAGCTCAGTCTCCCAGTAGCTATGCTACAGTGTAGCGGCGCAACATACACACGCAGCTGGGTTTATGTGTTTCAGAACGCTTGCCAGTGAGCCATGCATTTACTTCATTCCCGTATTGTACGACATCAGCGTCGTTCCTTGCATTGAGGGCGAATGCAACGGAAATGGTTACTGCTATTTCATGTATCATCGCGGCCAGATTCCTTTATCTATTTGTAGTTGTTGGGGCGGTAAGTAGACCTAAGTAGTTTTGATCGTTGTGTCGTGAAGAAGTGTAGAATCGGAATCGGAAGCAGGTTCGTAGGCTGGTGGTTGCGATGGGTGCATCCCCCACTAAGGCAAACAGTTCTGCTTGGAGAAAGTTGTTCCCCTTGGAGGGAACTAGTTGGTTTTGCTTTTAAACACGATGACGTATAATTGTTTTGAAAGTTATCCAAAAACTACCTTCCTCAACCGCAACAAATCTCCAACACTATTCCCTTTGACGAAGGAGGGTCTCAGCTTAAATGTGGTAGATGTTTGTTGGAAATGTGCAATCATAGGCCAAACACGCATCACTAAACACGCTACGGGCATGTACAAGTAATAATATTATTATAATGGACTGATCATTACCATTTCGCTATTTTTAACAATGTTTATAAAACTAAATATAATTCTGCCTTGTGTGTTGGGTGTGCGATATGTGCGTGCGTGCATGCACTCATGCCTATGCTTTAATTATCGTGACACAGGTTACCGTGGATACAGTTGCCTTGACAGCCGTGAGGCCGACAGTGACTTGAGCCAACTGGGCGAGATTTTATTGCTGACTTTGAGTAACCTTGTCTTCCTACCCGCCGCCTATGTCGCTCTCTGCAAACATTGTCACTGCGCAGCCGTCGTTTACACCTTCACAATGTTCTTCTCAACTGTTAGTAGGTCTTACCCTCATCATGCCTACTACAACCAGTTTGCCAGATTGCCACTTGGGAAATGTTTGTGTTTTGTTTCGGTGACCGGCTAGTCGAAATTGATTATGAATGAAAATGTTCCAAATTATTTCTTAGTATGTAGCTTTATCTAACAATTCGCACATGTTTTAGTTAAATTCACGAATGACATATGTAATTGTGTGTGTATGTCTAGTTTTGCCACACATTTGAGCACGTGTATGTATGTCAGATTCAATGACGCATGTCTACTTTCCCTTTACTAGTTTTACCATGCGTGTGATGTCAATTCCAAGTACACGTACTGCATTTTCGACTACGACGTGTTGGCACACGGGGATTTCTTCGGCTCCATATTCGCTGTATGCGTCACTATGCTTGAAATGGCGGCATTGACTCCACAATGTCGACTGACTGTGTTGACGGCCGTAGCTCTTGGGCTTACAGCGGGCGTACGATGGGACAGAACCAACCTGTATGTGTTTCTTGTGCCGATCCTCATCACGTCAGCCATCTTGGTAGCTTCATGGGTACGTTGTCCGCGTTCTTTATTCTGTTTCACAGTACGTGGTGTCGTTCATTGTGCATTTATATTTAGATTGAGTTGTACGTTGCCTTATGCTTGTGGTGATTTTCTAATTTATTTTTGCATCGCGAATTTCGTCCACAATGCCAAGAACTAATGATGAAAATCTGTACTTGCAATGTATAATTTAAAATATCAAAATATTTCTTATCGGGACGTTTCATAAACAAATTCCGACGTCACCGGCTTTACCAAACTGATGTATCCAGAATACCACTGTTTACTACTTCACAATCATAATTGTGTACTTGACCTCCGACAAGCTTTGCCTACCAGAAGTGTTTGCGTGTGTGCATTGCATTACAAGGGTGGCATGACAACTGCTAAATTAATCGTTACTGCATTCAGTTCTAGGCTATATAATATTTTGCCATGTGGTTTTTAAAAGAGAACCATTTGAAGTCGGATTTCAACAAAATATCCGCGAGAGCTGCACATGTTTGGCATTCACTTTGACAGCTTAGCCCACCTTGTGGCTAAATAATAGGTCACGTGATGGATATGTAATTTGAGCAAAGTTTATCACATATCTTGGAAACGTTTCGCTGTGTCACTTGGTTTACAACTGAGTAAGAGTGTCATATGTATACACAACGGTGACATAATATTATCGCACTGTTTCATCGACACTATATTCGCTTCATTGTAATTGCAGCGGTGTCATCAACGTTGCAGGGTTTCAGGTGTTACGAGAAAAAAAACTGCTACCCTAGTCGACGGAGACTATATTTCCTACTGTCCGGTGTGGCGCTTGCCCTGGTCGCTGTACTCGTGTACGGTGTGTGCGAGACGACATCTAACTACAGGTTTTCTCACAGCGTCTGGCACGTCTGTATCGCCCTGTGTACGACTCTGCTGCTGCCGCCTCGCCCGCAGTCCCCGGCAGGTCAGTATTCCTACCCAACCTTAGTGTACGTAATACCTGTAAGTAACTGCACCTTATTCTAACCAGGTCGATTACTGTTTAGACGAAAACATTGATATAGCAAATTAACAATGAAGTCGACTTCACGTTGAGTTTGAGCTTGACATTAAGGACATAGTCTGTTCGTCTACCCGGAATTAGCGGGCAAAGTAATTTGTAATAGGAAGTCTGCTGTGTTGAACGTGGGAAAGTTAAACATCAAAGGTTGTAACAATTAACTCAGCAAGATTATTGCCAATAAAGCATGTTTTGAAACTGGATGTTTTGTTTACTATTTGAACATGCAACGGTGGTCGTGCCTTCAAATTGTGGCCGTTGTTACGTTCTTACTAAACACAATTTAGCGGGCAGTACACCTTCAACATAGTTAGTGTAGTCTTAAGAACATTATATTAATGAATTAAAGAAAAGCTAAGAAAATACCTCCTTTTAAGAACTGTTCAACAGGTATAGTTTTACCACGGACACACCGTCGTTCTGTTACATACATGGCGGCTGCATTGGCGTCCAAGCTGACTTGTGGAGTTCATGTACAGCCATGAGTGATTTCGACATGTCATTATCGGATAACAGCACAAATACTTAATCATGAAACAGACTGAAATAGCTCTAGTATGACATTGCAAGTTGACAGGTGGTTGTTATTTTGTATTTCGGATACACACACCATACAGACACATACACATAGCAGGGTTACCTGTTACCTAGTTCATGTAACTTGATCATTTTAGTCAAAATTAAGCTTAACATACTTGGCAATCTATGTAAAGTATGTGTAGATAATTTTGTTTCGTATCTGTTCTGACAAGTCTCGTATTCCCAACATTACCTGTCTAGCTCCACGTCTTGTTGCAGACGTAACAGGAGAAGGAACAACCGCAGAACCAAGCTACAATGTCCGTCAACTGTGCATGGTGTCGCTACCGAAACTCCGTGACCGTTGTATGAAATGTGACGCGAAGGGAAAACAAAGCACATTTTTTATGGAAGCCAAACGTGTAGACAACAGTGAAAAGATGGACGGAGGACGAGCCAGGGTGGATGTGGTAGTAGTGAACAACTTGGAGGATGATGCGGACGAGGGTGATTCCCTCTCTAGAGATCAAGCGACACATCGCATAACCTTAGCGAACGGTGACTCTCAGTCTCACACAGACATCCCACATGACTTTTACTTGCTGAATGTGAAAGAATAGCGTTTTAATATACCATTAAATTGTTTAATGCAATCTTTCGTTACTCACATATCATTGCCGCTACGATGTACCTCGTGTATATTGTAGTACGCCAGTGAACATTTGGTTTACGAATAGTTTGTTTCGCACTACCAGTCATCAGTCTTCGAATATGACCTTAGTTTCATACCAAGTATTACGATGAACCATATTCGTTAGAAAAGGTTGATGATTTTTTTCAATCCAACAAGTTTTAATAAATTATAATTCACTTTTAGCATTAAATGCTATTAATTTGGTAGCGATGCCGGGTATTACGAGCAGACATAAAAGCCGAAAGGAAGTGTCAATTCCGACACAGTCATGTGCGGTGTTCAAGCAACTCGAAAGAGTAGCAGCGTGGAATGTGCGAACGATGCATGAGAGAGAATCAACTGCGCAAATGATGAAAAATACAACATCAACATACTGGGGTTGAGTGAGGTGAGATGGACTGATTCTGACAAGGCGACATTTTCCTGGGGAGAAACCACCTGGCGATCTGGCGGGGAAAACCAGGAAGTCATAGAAAAACTCACCAAGGAAAGCATAATATAATGGGAACCAGTCGACTCACCTATAAACAGAACTAAATTGTATTTCTAAATTATCAAGACGACCACCGTGCATCGTTATGCACCAATCGACATGAACAAACAGATGAGGAGACGATGGATTTATTCTACAACCGCCCGCAAGAGCAAATTAACAATACACCGCGACATTTCAAGTTGAGAGCAGAATTTGGCTTGGACAATGAAGGATATAAAAATGTGTGGTGCATGTGAGAGAAATGACAACAGAGAGCGCTTTGCAAATGTTTCGTTAGAGTATAGACTAGTCATTGGAGTTTGTAAAACAAACTATTACCAAAGGAGCAAATATTGACAGTCACCATCATTATCTCTTACAAAAACCGCAGCCGAAACTCAAACACACATACATACACATACACATACAAACACACAAACACACACACACACACACACACACACACACACACACACACACACACACACACACACACACACACACACACACACACACACACACACATACAAACACACATGCACGCACACAAACACATGCACACACACAAAAACACACATACACAAACATACATACACATACAAACACATACACACACAAACACACACACACAAACGCACACACACTCACACACACACACTGAACGATTCCAAAATGAAAACTCAGTTTATTATTTAATGACATTAACGAAATGACATTCTAGGACATAGGACACCAAACAAAGCCAAAGAAGCAGCCCAAACGCATTACAATTGCTGGAAATGAAACGTGGACGTATCACACCGCGATAAATCGGAAATACGCTCAGATCAAAGGAAATAGAGCACTAGGAGAGGACATAATTACATCAGCCATGCTGGAGGCAAACCACATCCTTGATACTAATTCTATTGTTGAACTAATCAACAAAGTGTGGGAAGAAGGGATAGTGTCAGAGGAAACAGGAGACTTTACAGGGTGTGGCAAATAGAAGGGTACCAATATTCTGTATCCAACAAAATGTCGGCGAAGTTCTCTTACAGAGAATCAAGAATGAAACAGAGAGGAAGAACACATATCGTGCATAGATCAGGTATTTAAGTTTCAGACCATAGAACAGCAGAATTTATACTATTGACTTTAAAAAAACCTTCAGCGGCATTCGCCATCCATCCCTCCTGATCATATTTCAGGCATACGTCTTCAAAAATGACCACATTCTGAAGAACATGTATGCTAACAATCAGTGTTGTGTGGGGCACGATAGACAACAGGGCGAGTAGTTCCATACAAGAACTGGTGTAAGGCAGGGTTGTGCCATCTTGCCATTTAATTACTCTTTCTGGTTTTCAGTGATTTTGAGAATACGTTGGGAGCAGCATGTGCCATTCTCCGCCAACCATTCAGGATGCTTGGAGGAGATTTGTTTATGTCAGATAAGGTAGTTTGGCATTTTCACTATAAGCAAGACGGCATTGTTCTTCTGCATAAAACGGTGGTGTAGAGGGTATTACACATACCAGAACGTGGGGAGGAAGTGATTAGTTTTGCACTAATACTTAAAGTTGTACTCATGGTCAATTTCCTCAGACTTTCCGAGTAAATATTACTACTTTTTCAATTTTATATTTACGAAATCATGATCAGCAATTACCTCAAAAGCCTAATTTATAATAAAAGTATTTAGCAAGATTACGCATTAGCACATCAATCAGTTCATGCAGATACAACTGTGACCAGCTTCTTCAGGCCTCGCTCTCCACAGATCATAAGGAGCCCAGGTGATAAATGTAGTAATCAGCCAAGTTATTTGCGGCGAGTAAAACTGCAATTACACCAAACGTAAACAAAATTACAACTACTATAACTTTGGAAACCAATATGGTATAAAAAATATAATACACTGTATGAATATGGATTATGTCATCACAAACATATGTGTAAAATAAAAACGGTAAGTTTCATTTGACGCTGAGCATAAGAAAGTTGAGAACGTTGAGAGTTGACAGCTGAGACGCTGAGAAAGAGGTAGGTCCTAAGAGAAACAATGAACAAAAGAATGCAGCTCATTAAGTCAGGTACAAAATCCCTTCGTACTTGTACTGGAGGTCCTCTTGCTGGTTACTTTGATTTACATTTAAAGCAGATATAGCACTAAACACACCTACCCAGATAACTGCAGTCTTGAAAGCCTTCATTTTATAATATCTTTATTGTTATGGTATATATATTTACATGCGCACTGAGCTGTTCACGTCTAAGATTTTAAAGTAAAGTTTATGTTGCTATTGTACATGCACCCAATATGTCTTCGGGAACCTTGTATACTCATACCTGTATTCATACTCATGGAAATGTACTAGGCACTTAATATCATACTCGTACTTATACACAGCTTTTACAAATGTATATGTCAGGCCCTTAGCCAGAAATAAGTTTTTGTCAGTTTTGAATTAATTAAACGTGTGCTTTTTAGCACGCGAACGGCATGCATAGAAGTCGTTCACGTCAATCACATACATTATTGGCCAGTTTAGTTTTGTCAATAACAAATAACCAGTGTTATTTGAACCATTATTGAATTAATGCCGATCCATTCAATTAGTTTCACTACCAGTTGTGCCAATGATAGTTGTTAATGTGGGCCCATAGACTTGGAACTATTAGTTAATCTAGTAGCCATCTGACCCTCTCTAAATTCTACTAGTCTTATCAGTTGTAATTAACCGTCTTGGCCAGTCACCTGCCAGTTTTGATAAAGGGCAGACCGGTCTCTGGCTAAGCCGCAGGTACACATACTTGTATTCATATAGCTGTATTCGACTCAGGACACAACACACACACACACACACACACACACACACACACACACACACACACACACACACACACACACACACACACACACACACACACACACACACACACACACACACACACACACACACACACACACACAACACAACAATATTTACTACAACGAAGGAAACACTGCATGAGTAACTGCAACCGATAAATGCGTAGGTCGATACGACAGTGTTAAATTCATTGTCGTTGGGACTTGACACAGTCACAGGGGTACACAATTACAGTAGCAAAGTATAATGGTCTCCTCCTTAACAACACTTATCTACCAACACTAGAAGCTATCACCCAAGGCTAAACCACACTTTAGCGGTCGTGGCTTAAGACCTCACCGTCAGTTTTGATTTCAGTATAAATCGTGTGTCAGTTTTGGTGTACATCCAGTTTTGTGATATAGCCATGATACAGTCTTGTGAGACACCCTAAAAGACAAGCCTTTTAACATTGGATAATTACGACGTAAAAGTTTGATATTAGCAATGCTTTGCGCCGGATGTGTTTCTAGGCAAATTACGTAACAGTGCACCGGGTATGTATGGCGGTCAAGCTTCATGTCGAGTTCGCTGTTAACGTTACGCAGTGTTATCATGGGACACTCTGCGTTTGTTGTTTCCTGGCTATTTTTCGTTCTTTTCACATTCCAGCGAAGAACAAGTAAGACACACCGTTTGAAGTTATTACATACATGCCAACCTTCTGAAATGAAAAAGAAGGAGACGGCCAGTGACGCGGGAACGAAATTAATATTGGGGAGGCTAACGAAGCTTCAGCGCCACTAAAAAATTATTTTCATCGCCGCATATCTTCACATCTATCTTCCCTCACCTTGTGGCTGTCTTGGTGTGGCTCGACTGTGACATCGGAAGACGGGGGTAGGAGGGGGGTGCTGTTGGACACAAATACACATTAATCGTCTCATAAAATTTACATTTCCACCCGCCATTTGCGCCATTTGCCACAAAAACAAACATTCACACTCACATTTAATGGGGGGGGGGCAGAACCAGCATGATTGGTAGCATGATTGGTGTGGCTGAGTGTACAAAGCAAAATTCCGTTGTCATTTAAAAACTTATCTTTACAACCCTGCTTATCCACCATAGTTCCCTAGCGCATTGACCCATATGTTGACAACTGGACTACTGCTTATGGATTTTGAGATTGACCAATCTTTTTGTCTTGATGCGCCTCTGAGCTTGGTTTCCAACGAATTAGGCACAATAGAAATTATCTTATTATTATTATTAAAACACATTCGTAGTTTACATACATTTTATGTATGCTGATCATGGCAATAAATAATGTGTATCTGTGTTAATACAGGTGACAACTTAGCACGTTCCAAGATCATGTATGTTTAGGCAATTTTCACTAGCTGTGACTGCGACGTTGTCTTGCCTGTCGTAGGTAGTGAGAAGGTGGTCACCCTCTCCGAATATTCTGAGATCAAACCGTTTAACGACTATAGAGCTGTGGCCGTGCAGAGGTATACTGTGCCACCACACAGCCTGACGTCTGTATGGGCCTACCGAGCTGTCCCGAGAAACGGCCACTGCAGACTGAGAAAGGCCACCGTGTCAGTATCTCATGCACACTCTGTACACGAAACAAGTCTAGAATATGCAATCGAATATCGACTTAGTAAAACAATTTGACTTTGTAAACTTGTTTTGTTCAAGGTATATCATTGTCCATTTCTGCTAGCTAGATCCAAATTACAAATGCGTTCTTCTTTCATCAATATGGTTGTCTTAATCTGACGTGTTGGCAACACAGTCGCGCCGAGTTGAACATAACGTATGCGTTTGAATGCTCGTGTTTTTATATTGGTGTTGTCGACATTTCTTGCTCTCTCAGAAACCACAAGGTCGACAAGTTCGTTGGTTTGAAGGTCAATTGTCAGCACGTCAACTTACTGAGGATGCAGCTTTAACGTGTTGCAGATACCTACAACACGGCAGTTACCCCTTAATAAAACCCTTTGACGAAATGTTGCCTTACAATTACTATGTCAACCGCACGGACATGGTTCACTTCGACGTGCCAACGAACAACGTGGACATTAGCTACGAGAGAGTGAAACCGAGACAAGGGGAGTGGTTTGCAGTAGCTTATCTCAGTGACCGCAACCCTGAAGACGATAAGATCCGACTCAAAACAAAGGTACGTTTGCCCGTCGAACTGATGGTTTCTAGGATGATGCCATTATGTCGAATCATAGAGTGCTACGTTCGCTCATACTATATAATTAGTATTTGTAACTTCAGTAAGTAACGGTAACATGGCAACACGGTCTACTATGTACTATAGCACCATTGTACTAAAGGCGCAATTATTTATGTGCCTCTATGTAATGTCCATTGCACAAGAAAGAGTTGTCACAGCAAGCCGCGTAGTGTTTTCTAAGGACGATTGGTTATGACTTGTACGTGGTATTTGAATGAATACCCATACGATAGATTGATGTTAACAATAATACCAGCATTTCGAACATTTCGAGGATTTCTTTTAAACATTTCCAAATGATTCTGATTATTTTAACCTCTTTTTCCAATAGATTCCTTCCGTCCCAGTTTAATGACGCCATCATATCATATGACAGTTTGTGGGTTCCTTCGTCTCGGTTGAGTGGTGCTTACCGTATTCAGATTGCTTCTTGTGTCTTTTCATTCTGTTGGTCTGTGTACCATTTCCACTCCCCACAGACTAGAAAATAGCTCTTTGTGATTGTATGGGCTGTTAGAGCCGAGGCATTGATGGTGGACATCGATTTGTTTCATTTCGCTACTCGTCTGTTGCTTCCTTTGCGTGTTCTCTACATCCGTCTTATGCTCTTTCATTCTTGTTTTGAACATTCTTATCTTTCTCTGTTACTTCCATGATTAGGATTACTTTATATATTTCTTTATCGGTGTTTTTGTTAATGGTAACACGACATGACACAACTGGTTTTCCTCCTTTCAACTGTAGCTCTATAATTTCTTTCACCAATTCTTGCCAGTTCTTCCTGTGGTGTTTTGTTTTGCCCACCAGTGGTTGGGGTGTATCTGTTAAGTCTCTGGACACTTTGTATGCTGTCGTTTGAGTGTAGACTACAATACGTTTGAGTGGTATGCATACACCACCCTAACATCCGTGGTACTTTTTCTAGCCTCGGATGCAAGTACCAGTACTGATATTTGGCGATCCCTTCTCCGTGGAAGTCAGTTCTGCCTTATATTTCTTTGGGTAATCCCTTATTTAGCTTTTCTTGTATTGCTTAGTCGCATAGTATTGTATTAATATTCTCCTGATATTCTTCCGTCTTCGTAATTTGTGTGGTCTTTCCTAGTCAAAGGGGACAAGGGTAATGTACTACTCCTTCTGTAGGACTAGGGTAATGTACTACTCCTTCCGTAGGACTAGGGTAATGTACTACTCCTTCTGTAGGACTAGTGTAATGTACCAATCCTTCTGTAGGACTAGGGTAATGTACTACCCCTTCCGTAGGAGTAGGGTAATGTACTACCCCTTCCGTAGGAGTAGGGTAATGTACTGCTCCTTCTGTAGGACTAGAGTAACATGCTGCTCCTTCTGTAGGACTAGGGTAATGTACTACTCTTTCTGTAGGACTAGGGTAATGTAATACTCCTTCTGTAGGACTAGGGTAATGTACTACCCCTTCCGTAGGACTAGGGTAATGTACCACTCTTTCTGTAGGACTAGGGTAATATACTACTACTTCTGTAGGACTAGGGTAATGTACTGCTCCTTCTGTTGGATTAGGGTAATGTACTACTCGTTCTGTAGGACTATGGTAATGTACTACTCCTTCTGTAGGACTAGCGTAATGTACTACTCCTTCTGAAGGACTATAGGGTAATGTTCTACACCTTCCTGTAGGACTATGGTAATGTACTACTCCTTGTGTAGGACTATGGTAATGTATTAATCATTATGTAGGACTAGGGTAATGTACTACTCCTTCTGTGGGAATATGGTAATGTATTACTCCTTCTGTAGGACTAGGGTAATGTATTACTTCTTATGTAGGACTAGGGTAATGTACTACTCCTTCTGTAGGACTAGGGTAATGTACCACTCCTTCTGTAGGACTAGGGTAATGTACTACCACTTCGGAAGGACTATGGTAATGTACTACTCCTTCTGTAGAACTATGGTAATGTATTAATCATTATGTAGGACTAGGGTAATGTACTACTCCTTCTGTAGAACTAGGGTAATGTACTACCACTTATGTAGGACTAGGGTAATGTACTACTCCTTCTGAGGAACTAGGGTAATGTACTACTCCTTCTGAGGGACTAGGGTAGTGTACTACTCCTTCAGTAGGAATAGGGTAGTGTACTATTCCTTCTGTGGGACTAGAGTAATGTACTATCCCTTCGGTAGGACTAGGGTAATGTACTACTCCTTCTGTAGGACTAGGATGATGTACTACTCCTTCTGTAGGACTAGGGTAATGTACTACTCCTTCTGTAGGACTAGCGT
This sequence comes from Escarpia spicata, assembly GCA_963995525.1. Lineage (NCBI taxonomy): Eukaryota > Metazoa > Annelida > Polychaeta > Sabellida > Siboglinidae > Escarpia > Escarpia spicata. Next base: position 48,893,094 of record OZ023208.1, read on the forward strand.
AATGTATTACCCCTTCCGTAGGACTATGGTAATGTACTACTTCTTCTGTAGAACTATGGCAATGTATTAATCATTATGTAGGACTAGGATAATGTACTACTCCTTCTGTAGGACTAGGGTAATGCACTACTCCTCCTGTAGAACTAGGATGATGTTCTACTCCTTCTGTAGGACTAAGGTAATGTACTACTCTTTCTGTAGGACTAGGGTAATGTAATACTCCTTCTGTAGGACTAAGGTAATGTACCACTCCTGTAGGACTAGGGTAATGTACTACTCCTTCTGTAGGACTAGGGTAATGTACTACTCCTTCTGTACGACTAGGGTAATGTACTACTCCTTCTGTACGACTAGGGTAATGTACTACTCCTTCTGTAGGACTGGGGTAATGTACCACTCCTTCTGTAGGACTAGGGTAATGTATTAATCCTTCTGTAGGACTAGGGTAATGTACTACTCCTTCTGTAGGACAAAGGTAATGTACTACTCTTTCTGTAGGACTATGGTAATGTACCACGCCTTCTGTAGGACTAGGGTAGTGTACTACTCTTTCTGTAGGACTAGGGTAATGTACTACTCCTTCTGCAGGACTGGCGTAATGTACTACTCCTTCCGTAGGACTATGGTAATGTACTACTCCTTCTGTAAGACTAGGGTAATGTACTACTCTTTCTGTAGGACTAGTGTAATGTACTATTCCTTCTGTAGGACTAGGGTAATGTACTACTCCTTCTGTAGGACTGGGGTAATGTAGTACTCTTTCTGTAGGACGAGGGTAATGTACCACTCCTTCTGTAGGACTATGGTAATGTACTACTCCTTCTGTAGGACTGGGGTAATGTACTACTCCTTCTGTAGGACTAGGGTAATGTACTGCTCCTTCTGTAGGACTAGGGAAATGTACTACTCCTTCTGTAGGACTAGGGTAATGTACTGCTCCTTCTGTAGGACTAGGGTAATGAACTGCTCCTTCTGTAGGACTAGGGTAATGTACTACTCCTTGTGTAGGACTAGGATAATGTTCTGCTCCGTCTGTAGGACTAGGGTAATGTACTGCTCTTTCTGTAGGACGAGGGTAATGTACTACTCCTTCTGTAGGACTAGGGTAATGTACTGCTCCTTCTGTAGGACTGGGGTAATGAACTACTCCTTATGTAGGACTGGGGTAATGTACTATTCCTTCTGTAGGACTAGGGTAATGGACTGCTCCGTATGTAGGACTAGGGTAATGTACTGCTCCGTATGTAGGACTGGGGTAATGTACTACTCCTCTGTAGGACTAGGGTAATGTACTACTCCTTCTGTAGGACTAGGGTAATGTACTGCTCCTTCTGTAGGACTGGAGTAATGTACTACTCCTTCTGTAGGACTAGGGTAATGTACCACTCCTTCTATAGGACTAGGGTAATGTACTGCTCCTTCTGTAGGACTAGGGTAATGTACCACTCCTTCTATAGGACTAGGGTAATGTACCACTCCTTCTGTAGGACTAGGGTAATGTACCACTCCTTCTATAGGACTAGGGTAATGTACCACTCCTTCTGTAGGACTAGGGTAATGTACCACTCCTTCTGTAGGACTAGGGTAATGTACTGCTCCTTCAGTAGGACTGGAGTAATGTACTACTCCTGCTGTAGGACTATGGTAATGTACCACTCCTTCTATAGGACTAGGGTAATGTACCACTCCTTCTGTAGGACTAGGGTAATGTACTGCTCCTTCTGTAGGACTGGAGTAATGTACTACTCCTTCTGTAGGACTAGGGTAATGTACCACTCCTTCTGTAGGACTAGGGTAATGTACCACTCCTTCTATAGGACTAGGGTAATGTACCACTCCTTCTATAGGACTAGGGTAATGTACCACTCCTTCTGTAGGACTAGGGTAATGTACTACTCCTTCTGTAGGACTAGGGTAATGTACCACTCCTTCTATAGGACTAGGGTAATGTACCACTCCTTCTGTAGGACTAGGGTAATGTACCACTCCTTCTGTAGGACTAGGGTAATGTACTACTCCTTCTGTATTTCTTTCAGAGCTTTTCTTTCTTGTGCTTTTAAATTTGATAATACATCGTATGATACTCGGATAAAATGTGTATTCAAGCTTTCTTGAAAATAAGTGAAAGGCTATACGAGGTAATTAAATAGTTATAATGTTTAATGGTCTCAATTTGTGATGTTTGGCAGAAAGGAGACTACTGTAAATATTATATAGTATGTACACATTCAACTCGTTACCTGGATAAAGTTGATATTCTCAGTAAGGGACAACCAATGTTCGTCTCCGCGGACAGCCCATTACTGCGTCAGTGAGTGTCTTCGACCTGAATATAACACGTACATACACACACATACATGCACGCACGCACGCACGCACAAACACGCTCACACACTCATACACACAAGCACGCACACACACGCGCGCACACAGGCACACATGCACGCAGGCGCACAGGCGTGTGCGCGCACACGCGCACACGCGCACACGCGCACACGCGCACACACGCACACACGCACACACGCACACACGCACACACGCACACACGCACACACGCACACACGCACACACGCACACACGCACACACGCACACACGCACACACGCACACACGCACACACGCACACACGCACACACGCACACACGCACACACGCACACACGCACACACGCACACACGCACACACGCACACACGCACACACGCACACACGCACACACGCACACACGCACACACGCACACACGCACACACGCACACACGCACACACGCACACACGCACACACTCTCTCTCTGTCACACAAACTCATACATGCGCAGACACACACGCACGCACATACACACACGCCCACACACACGTACATATTGCACACATACACACGCACATGCACGCACATACGCGTGCTGACTTAACAAGTAATACTTGTTTGTAGGTTTCAAATCGCCCATCATGCTTGGCAGTTTGACCTGAAAGTTGAGAGTTGTCGTATAGAGGGCTACGCAGACAACGACATTTGCCCGCTGTTGTTGTTCGTAAAAGCGCTGCAGCTTCCGTCTCTGTCAACCTCTGATCACTTTGTTAACTGCTCAATGCTGCCCCTTAACGACTGCGTGTTGAAAGTGTTTCAACCGACTGCCGGCAAGATGTATTACCTGGCCGCTACGACTTGGCTGAAGGCCACTGTCACGTTCACCGTGTCGCACCAGTCTCGAAGTAAGATTGAGCTTCACAGATATGTCGTGCTTTCGCGAATGCTGTGAATCAAAATTTCACATTTTCATTATTTTTACGAACATTAAACAATATTAATTACAGCAATTTCCAAAATAGAATCGTAAGAAACTGGATGGCCTCAATGTGGATGGAGACGGGTCAACTAACAGAGAGCAGACTCATTGAAAGAAGGTCTGGAAAGAGGCAGATGACGATACATTTGGGAAGCCTGTGTGTGAAAGGACATGGGAGAGGGGGAGGAGGATGACTGCTGACAAATGGAATGGAAACTGCCAACAACAAACAATGCAATGCAGCAATACAACTATTAGTCGGCCCTCTGCTTACCGAACAGCATGATGATAGTATTAGTTCTGTCTATTTTTTAGCCGTCCGTCATCTATTATGTAGGCTACGTCTAGCTATAATCAAAATTAATGATGTGGCATAAACAAATCTTCATATTAATTACTAGTGTTTTTTTATTGATGACGCTTGTCAGCCTTGACCATGCATAGGCAAAGTGCCTCACCTACACAGTGACGTCATTCGTTTAATTCAGAGTGTGTGTTCTTCGACCCATACAACTTGAAGGAAAACGCCACCCGGTTCGGTGGCGAGTGTCATCGACTGCCTACTCTGACACGCGTCACAGACGGCTACTTCCAATCGACATTCGTCTTCATGGATCGCCATCTTTACTTCAACGTGCACGACCGCGAGCCTCTTGTCTTGACGGCAACGCTCTTTGGTAGAGGCGACCGCGGAGGAACGCTTGTCGTCCGCGTTAGTCTGAACGCCACGGTTATGGTACGCCAACGACTTACGGACACACTATTGCCGCTCTCTATTACGTGTAGCTCTCATGCAGTTTCTTGTCTAAAAAACATCTTTGTAACATATAAATACTTCACAGTTCGGCCAAGTTTTTAGTATGCACTCCCTCGTTTTTCCAGAATATACCATTTCAAGTAGAATAAAACAAACGTTCTGTGGTATTCCTCGGATCCCATTAGGTCAGCACGAGGGAGCTGCCTTATTTGGGCAAATCGTTTTTGCAACGCATTTAACAAATCGACTGTTGAGTTTGAGGAAAACATGAAGTTCTGTTCATGCGCTTATATTGCGCTTATATTGACGTATAACCGATACGTGTCGATGTGAATGTGACGTGTGAGAAGAAGCACGAACGCGTGGCTTGATCTTACACGTTGCGGTTGTAGAATGACTTGCAGCAGATGGCGAGTGTCGAGGTGTGTGTGTGCAGCGACAGTCGGTGCCGGTGGAGGCTGGGGACGTCGCTTGTTCTCCGCATCACTTGATCTACGTCAACAGCTCGTCGTCCCAACTCGACAAGGCTCTCTTCGTTCCATATCCTGAGTCCGGAGTCTGGTACTTAAGCACAATCGTGAGATGCTACAATACCTCGTTAGTACACACGTGTACTTTTTATCGTTGTTGTTGTTGTTGTTGTTGTTGCGTGTGTGACAGTGCGTGTGTTCATGCGTGCGTGCGTGCGTGCATGTGTATGTATGCGTGTTTGTGCGCGCACACACACACACACACACACATACAACACACATATACAACACACACACATACAACACACACATACAACACACACATACAACAAACACATACAACACACACATACAACACACATACACACACACTCACACACACGCGCGCACACACACACACATACAACACACACACACACACACACACACACACACACACACACACACATACAACACACACACACACACACACACACACACACACACACACACACACACACACACACACACACACACACACACACACACACACACACACACACACACACACACACACACACACACACACATTCATACACACACCACACCACGCACACACGCACGCACGCACGCACGCACGCACGCACACACGAAAGCTGTTGTTAATGGGTGTTTCTTTCAGAACGCTTGTTCGTGAGCCATGCATTCACGTCTTTTCCGTCTTGTACAACATTAACATCGTTCCTTGCATTGAACGCAAATGCAACGGCAATGGTAAATGCTGGCCCATTTACTATCGCGGTCAGAATCCGCTCTCTATTTGTGAATGTTGGAGCGGTAAGTAAGTAGTTTTGATTGTTCTGTCGTGAAAACAAGTGCTTTTTATCCGTATATTATAATAAAAAGGAATTTGAAACAGCATTGATAATATATTAAATTCTGTTTTACAATTTAATATAACGATATATTATGCCGCGGTACGATATACAAAATAGATGCACAATACACATGCATCGCTTCCTTATTGCCTGCTAATATCCCTTCTTAATGGACATATCGAAGCCTTACCTTACCTTACCTTACCTCACCATATCTCACCTTTCCTTACATTACCATACCTTGATTTACCTCACCTCACCTTACGTTACCTCACCCATCCCCTTCAAGCTTCGTGGCCCGTCAGGCTGCAGTGCATCGTCTCCGGTGTGGCCTGTCTTGGCAATCCGTTTGGCTTCTTTCCTTGCCACCCTCCAGTCGGTGCCTATCTTTCGCAACGGTTGTTCGCCAGGTTGTCTTAAGACCGTCTAGTATCCATGTTAGCGCCGTCTGGTAGTAATTATCTTCATTTTAGTGACCACGTGCACAATCCATTTCCACCTAAGCGTCACTTCGTGGGTGCATGTGTACATGCGCGCACGTGTATGTGTGGTCGGGTGTGCATGCAGGCGTGCGTGTCTGTGTTCGCACAAGCACACCGGTATCTACATCTTACATTCTCGCGACACAGGTTACCGTGGATACAGTTGCCTTGACGACCGTGAAGCCGACAGTGATCTGAGGCAACTGAATGAGGTTTTACTGCTGACACTGAGTAAGTTAGTCTTCCTGCCCGCCGCCTATGTCGCTCTCTACAAACAGTGTCACTGTGCAGCCGTCGCATACGTCTTCACAATGTTCTTCTCAACGGTGAGTAGGACCTACTAATATTCTTCAACTAGTCTACCAAATGGAGAAATGTGTACCATGACGGTATTGTAGGCGTGCATCCACGGTACGTGACGGCGTATGTCCCAGTGTTGCTTGAGCAAACGTGAATGGGAAGTTTAGTTGGATATAATTGTGCTGATCCAGTGTGTGTGTGTGTGTGTGTGTGTGTGTGTGTGTGTGTGTGTGTGTGTGTGTGTGTGTGTGTGTGTGTGTGTATGTGTGTGTGTGAGAGAGAGAGAGAGAGAGAGAGAGAGAGAGAGTGTGTGGGTGTGGGTGAGTGTGTGTGTGTGTGCGTGTGTGTGTGTGTGTGTGTGTGTGTGTGTGTGTGTGTGTGTGTGTGTGTGTGTGTGTGTGTGTGTGTGTGTCTGTGTGTGTTCGTTTATGCGTTTGTGCGTGCGCATGTGTGGGCGTGAATATGGGCGTGTGTGTGTGTGCGTGCACGCTCCCCTGCTGTGGCCTCAATATGGTGCCGTTGGGGTATTTGGTGAGCCTCAAAGGAAGCACAGAAGCAGGTTTTTAGTGAGCCAAGTGGGTCGATGTGCAGAACAAGTCGAGCGTGGAAGTCTTTCCTGCCAGTGTGTTACGTTCGATGTCACACCACAATGGTTACACCGTAGTACGATAGTTCTTACGTAAAAAGTATTAGGTTTACATTTACCAATTGGCTTTCAATAAGAACAATGTTTAAGTTATTTTAAATCAACATCAACGTTCAGTATAATGTTTAAGTAGTGTCATCTAGTTATTCGTGTATGTCTTAGCTTACTTCCCGTGTGACATATTCTGTAGTATATGTAGTATCACGATACGTCTGTACATATCACTTATGTTTGTCTGATTCAATAACGCATGGTTTTTGTCCGTATATTTAGTTATATCATTCATGTGCAGTATGCCTTCTTTCATTTTAGTTTTACCATGCATGTGATGTCAAATCAAAGTACAAGTACTGTTTGCTCAAATACCACGTGTTGGCACACTCAGATTTCTTCGGTGCCATATTCTCTTTCTGCGTCACTATGCTTGAAATGGCGGCACTGACCCCACAATGTCGACTGACTGTGTTGACGGCCGTGGCTCTTGGGCTTACAGCTGGCGTACGATGGGACAGAACCAATATGTATGTGTTCCTTGTGCCGAATCTCGCCGCATCAGCCATCTTGGTAATTTCATGGGTGCGTTGTCTCAGTTCTCCATTCACAATACGTCTAGTCGGTCACTGTGCATGACATTCATAATTTAACGAAATTTAACAAGATTGCCACCCAGAGAATTAACTCTAGATGGCAGGTGGACACGGACGGAAGCACTTTGGCTTATTGAGAGTCCAACCTTTTTATCTATGTGTATCCCGCCCTTATGAGGTATGTGTCGATTTTATTTTTAAATATATTCACGCTACTAAAACCCACACAATCAGCAGATAATATGTTCCATTCATTTACAGTCCTTCGTGAAAATGAGAACTTTCTTACATATAATCTACATTGCTCTTTTACTAATGCAACTTCATGTCCTCTAGTCCTTCTATCTTTCTTAACAGGAACAAATATTTCTATCAATATTTTCATAATCAGTTTCAACACTTCTATCTGATCTCCTCTCAAACTCCTGGTCTTTAGTGTTGTTAAACCAGAATCTTTTAGGCGTATTTCATACGCGTATTTCATAACTAAGATCCTCAGTTTTCGTATCATTTTAGTTGCTCTCCTCTGTACTCTTTCTAGCATATATATGTCCTTCTTGCTTTATGGCCTCCACGTTTGTATACAATATTTTAATTGAGGCCTAACTATTGTTTTGTACAGCGGTATTATTAGTTCTTTTTCCTTATACGCTATTTTACGTCTAATTAATCCAAGGATGTGATTTCCCTTTGAAGCTGCAATTCCGCATTGCTTTGAAACCATCATATCAGCACTAATGGTTAACCCCACGTCCTTTTCTTTTACAGTAGTACTTAGTACAGTACCCCCATTGTATATTCTACAATTTCGTTCGCATGTCCTGTGTGGAGGCATATCACCAATGATGTCTGCTTTGGATCGTGTGATTATTATGTCTAAAGTGTGACCATGTGAATGTGTCTTTTCCATCACATGCTAATGCAGACCATGATATTCTAGGATGTTGTGAAAGCGTAAAATCTTTGTATCATCCAACAAATCAACGTGTATGTTGAAATATCCAACAATCACCAAGTTGTCATGGCCCATGCAGATACACTGCAGAAAATCTTAGAATTCGTCCATGAATATCGATGCGCTCAGACCATTACGCGCTACAAAAGTGGCTGATATGCACCGGCAGTTCTCTGTGTATTCATACAACGACTACTACAACATGCCTCCTAAAGCAGCATCGAAGGGCGCCAAGAAGGCCGTCAGCAAGGCAAAGACGCCAAGCAGCGGTAACAAGAAGCACCGTCGACGAAGGAGGGAGAGCTACGGAATCTACATCTACAAGGTTCTGAAGCAGGTCCACCCTGACACTGGTATCTCGAGCAAGGCAATGAGCATCATGAATTCGTTCGTGAATGATATCTTCGAGCGTATCGCCGCTGAGTCTTCCCGTCTCGCTCACTACAACAAGCGCTCGACAATCACGAGCCGCGAGATCCAGACCGCCGTCCGTCTGCTGCTGCCCGGCGAGCTCGCTAAGCACGCCGTCAGCGAGGGAACGAAAGCCGTCACCAAGTACACGAGCACCCGCTAAGCGTTACATTTACGCTACGAAAACAAACGGCTCTTTTCAGAGCCAACCACTTTATCACAAAAGAGTAGTGACTATTTGTCGCAATGTTCTGTGTATAATCTTGTCTTCCCGTGACGGCATCTCCTGGCCTCGCATCATAGTCTCCTATTTAGTTACTATACCCATTTCTTTCTTACCCGACTTCTCCCACCCTCGAATTTAGCCATAACATAAGTACTGTTTGCGTACGCAAAAGTCGACCACGCATTCGCTACTTTCATTCACGATTAAATACGTGCATTCTCACTGTCCACCGACCAGCCGGACACAGTTTATAATAACCACCAGCAGCTTCACAAGCCCCTTAATTAGCTGCGTTTTATCCATGAATGTGTATGAATGAAAACCTCAACATGTCATCTTACACACTGTAGGAACATGTACTTGTTGGTAACAAAGACCAAACATACATAGATAGATATATATATATATATATACGGTCTGACTACTGCGTTGGGAAGCCGCTACCGCATACGTCTCTGTTCGCTACCAGCTTCGGTGAATATTGTGACGCTTTGGGCAGGCTGCCGAACTAGCGTTTTCTTAACACGGCTGTATTTGTATGTACACGTTACACGTAGATCACAGGAATGTGCGTGTGCATGATCGCAAACTGCCTACTAGAAATGACGTGACTGAGACGGGCGTGCTTGTCATTTTGTAGTTGTTACATTTTAGTTTTATTAAGAGAACAGCAGTTACTCGTATAACACTGAGCACTTATTTATTTGAAATTGCATTCCCATCCTAACCTTCGGCGGTCCCTAGCTCTAATGAGGACTCTTGCTTGTCCATGTTAACGATTTTGCCCAACGATTCTTGTATGTTGAGCCTCTTCGCACAGATTGCTGGAGATTTAGGCGCTATAGAAGTTTGTCATTATTATTATTGTTATTATATAACGCACTTACAGAACTGACAATGTGGGCGATAGTTAAACGTGCACTTAGTAACGAACACATATCTCATTACTCTTATCACTGTGTGATAGAGAAGAAGAACAGTTGATTATTTTATTTAAGTAAAATATTGCAGCACAGTGGGTTGTTGGTTGCAAGACTTTGAAATGACCGATAATTTCGATCAGTCTGCAGGAAACACAAAGGAAACGGTTGGTCAGCGGTAAATTTTTACGCGCGCAAACTACCGCGCTGCAAAGCACGTTCTACTAAGCGGTCCGTGTTTACTCGAGTTGTAGCACTCTACTCCGCAGTCCGTGTCTGCACTTGCCGTTCTACTCTGCAGTCCGTGTCGGCACACAATAGTGCGCGCCTTTCTCGCTATAAAGAGCGGCGGCTGCTTGAGTAATCATTCGTTGAGCCATCGTATTCGAAGAGCTAAACATGTCTGGTCGCGGCAAAGGAGGAAAGGGTCTTGGAAAGGGTGGCGCTAAGCGTCATCGCAAAGTTTTGCGTGATAACATCCAGGGTATCACCAAGCCGGCAATCCGTCGTCTCGCTCGCCGTGGTGGAGTCAAGCGAATTTCGGGTCTCATCTACGAGGAGACTCGCGGTGTGCTCAAGGTCTTCCTCGAGAACGTCATCCGCGACGCCGTCACTTACACCGAGCACGCCAAGCGCAAGACCGTCACCGCCATGGACGTCGTCTACGCACTGAAACGTCAGGGCCGCACCCTGTACGGTTTCGGAGGTTAGATTATCACTGTCGGCGGCACCGCAACAAACGGCTCTTTTCAGAGCCAACCACATTTTCTCAAAAGAGAGTTGCTACTTTTATCGCATTTGTGCACTGTGCTTCCGACGTACCAGTGCGAGTCGCATCTTATACACACTTAGCATTGTGTTCCGAGATCTTCCACCTCTAAAATACGTGTTTACACTGAATCGACATGCCCCGTATACTTCAATAATAATTGTCATCACTTGTTTCGTACGTTTGTGTGTTATTCAGCAAAAAGTACCGATTTCTTAAATCGAGGCAAATGCCAAAGTATCATAGTAGCATGTATAATTACACGGTGAAATAACGTTGTTCCTGTTGTGCGTGCACTTTCGTAGAAACGATTAAATCTGGTAGTTTACCTCAGGTTGCAACTTTACGGCTTCGTTACCTATTAGGGCCCCTGTCCTAAGCATGTACATTCGTCCAATCCTCTCCGCTATATAGATCACTGTAGGCCTGTCACTCATGTTACTTCACCAAGTATGTGTTCCCGGCAATCTTACGAACCGTCTTATTATTTCTTCACATGACACTTACTGCTGTTTCGTTCCTGTTACAGACGTACTTACCACTATGCAAAAACAGATAGTAGGCTATACAAGCCTGCATTAAGCCTTTTTGTTTACTCTCAAGGGACAATTGTGATATTTAAGAATCGATCACTATTGTTCAACGATATGATTTCACCAAAATCCACTTGTGACCTATACTATAATCAGGCAGCGCAGTGACTAGTCAGTGAAATTGGGTGCGTCCAGATATAATTATATCAGGCCGGTTTATTGCACATTACATAGTTGTCGTGTGATATTATACTAGGCTACCTATATCACTATCATATGGGAGCAACGGGTATAAACAAATACGTGTTACCATGTTACCAGAACGGTAGCTAGTGTTGTGAAGTTTGTAAATTAGTCATGATTGTGAGATGGAATCTTCAGAATATCTACGGCTATGGCAGCATAACTGGCTAGCTCCTATGGTGTTCGTTGTTGTATTCACACCTATCGATTGTTGTCAAAGTGTCACTGGCATTGACCATACGCTAACGTGTCGGTAAAAGCAAAACGTGAGCAAATGTTGCCCCATCCGCCTGAACGGATAACCGGAAGGGGCTCGAAATAAGCCGCCCCCCGAGAAGGGCGTTCTATTTCAGCCAAGCAGCAAGTCGGTGTCAACTGCAGAATTTTGCATGGTGCGCACCTTTCCTAAATTTCTCGACCAAGTGTTGTATTGCACAGGTACCGTGTACGATACGGGACTCCTGAAACGCTGATAAAATGTTACATACGTGTAGAATTAGCGCAAAAAACAGTCGAAAGCTAAAATCATGACACCGGAAGGGGCTCGAACGAAACTCCGCCCACAAGCGGCAACCAATCGGAGACGGGTACAGGCTTGCCGCCAAGAGGCGACCGCGACACAATAAAAACTAGGCGCGCTATTCGAACGGCACACATTTGCAGTCAGTACTCGAATCGTGATCATGGCTCGCACTAAGCAGACAGCTCGTAAGTCGACCGGTGGCAAGGCCCCGAGGAAGCAGCTGGCGACGAAGGCCGCCCGCAAAAGCGCACCGGCTACCGGTGGAGTGAAGAAGCGGATCATGTCAGCTTGAAGGCGCCCGACCAAGCCACTATTGATAAACGGGGGTGTGAGGTTGTGAATGGCTTTGGGGAATGGTTGTGAATGGCTTTGGGGAATGGTGTGAATGAATGGGGGTGGGGGGTCTACTTGACTGGAAAAGGTTGCGGAGATTTTTGATTGATTAAACATTGATGTTTCAGTGCCATTTGGAGTTTGGACTCGAAGTCGGCCAAGCTATGAAGACTTTTGGGCTTTTCCTTATTCACATACTTACGGCCAAGCTATGAAGACTTGTAAAATATGTGAATAAAATGTTTTTTTGGTGGGTGGACACGATCACACGTAACTAATATTCATAAACAACATATCAAATCAAAGAAGCCTCATCGCTACAGGCCTGGCACCGTCGCTCTTCGTGAGATCCGTCGTTACCAGAAGAGCACCGAGCTACTCATCCGCAAGCTGCCCTTCCAGCGTCTGGTACGTGAAATCGCACAGGACTTCAAGACCGATCTGCGTTTCCAGAGCTCGGCCGTCATGGCCCTGCAGGAGGCTAGCGAGGCTTACTTGGTCGGTCTTTTCGAGGACACGAACTTGTGCGCCATCCACGCCAAGCGAGTCACCATCATGCCGAAAGACATCCAGCTGGCCCGACGAATCCGTGGCGAGCGTGCTTAAACGTGCGTACTGCGTCGTTCGACTCATACGAAACAAACGGCTCTTTTCAGAGCCAACCACCTTCTCACATGAGAGAATGTTACCCTCGGTTGTGATGTTTATTCGCGTAATCTTGTTATTCCTTCACATTTCACCCACATTTCATTCGTTGTGTCCTAGTTTCCTCTATCCCAAAATATATATATTCCACATTAATAGGCAAAGTAATTTACCACATTACATAGTATTGTCATAGACGGGGTTCTGCTAGCTAGAAACACTACTCACTTGGGCCTGCTTGTCAAATTATCAAACTTCAAAGCGTCATCATTAGGACCAACTACCTCTAGTAGTTTAGAGCCAAGCATTCACATAACACAGTTTTACAGGAATAGCAGATCAACGCTGTATTAATTAAGCGGTGTTTCGGAAGTAGATCTGAGCAGATAATAAAGACTGTAATTATGCCTAAATATGATTCTATAAGGTACAATTCAAAAAACGAGTATGGGCATGGTAATTAGAAACAAGAGTTGTAAGAATGTTAAATTTCCGAGTGTTATGCTTGATAACGACAAACTATGTGAGGTAGAATCTGTAAAATATTTGGGTCATATCATTTCAAATAGTATGCTAGATGACAATGATATATCTAGACAATGTCGCCAGTTGTATGCACAAGGCAACATGATCATAAGAAAATTTCATATATGTTCAAATGATGTAAAGAAGACATTGTTTACTACTTTTGCTCACCTATGTATACTGCCCATCCTTGGTGTAATTTTCATAACTATGCTATCAGAAAATTGTATGTCTGTGACAACAATATAGTTCGAATGGTGTTAGGTTACGACAGATACTGTAGTGCTAGTGACATGTTTGTTAACAATGATTTACCTAAATGTGCTGCTGTTATTCGAAATTTGACATAGATTTATACATTTTGTTGACGGGTGATTTTTCTTTCTGTACATTGTAACTATTGTTTATAACACAACTATGATAATGTACTTGTATGTTGCATGGAGTCTGTGAATAAAGCAATTATTAGTATTATTAGTATTAAACCAACACTGGCATATGCCTCTCCAGTCTGGAATCGCTTTTACAAAGAAATGATAACAGAGTAATCACATCAATGTCAAAACGGAGCGCAGAAACTCGACTAAATATAACAGTAGCAACCCAGATCAAATCATTAATCGATCTGCTGTTACTGTGAGAGACCACAACACAACATTACGTAAGACCTATTCGCATACATAAATACGAAGCAACTTCTTTACCAATCGCATTATCGTTTCTTGTAATATACTTCCCGAATAAGTTGTACCAGCCCCTTCACTGAACAACTTCAAGAAGAGATTGAGGTCTCTGGTCACCGGTTAAATGCGACCAAGTGTACAAGTAAGTAAGCAAGTAAGTAGGTAAGGAAATGTGTAATTAAGTATACATGTACCGTACTAAATGGCTTGTTATGTCCATGTCTGCTATATTCCAGTTGTCGTTGCAGCATACTGTGTGTATTACCCGAATCGTTTCCCCGTGTGCATTTACAAACGTCGAGTGTTTCGTCTCCGCAAGGTAAGTAAGTGGCTCGTGTGTCGAACGCGTTCCGTTACGAAAGCGAGACACAGTTATGTTTCATTGGTAACATATTGACACCACACGCCCGACGCCCGACTAGAATCGACGTCCCACTTACGTCTAAAAAAAACCTGTGACAAAAGCTACCAGCGTTTATCGCATGTATTGACATTCATGTGCATCATTGCGAACACATTTGGGTTCAGAATAATAGAGTAATAGGTAGTAATTACACGTTTTGTGCCTTCTGTAATTGCAACATATGTGCTTTTTAAAAAGTTCTTGTAAGAGTATTACATCCCAAAAGTAATACGTGCTAGTATATTACTTTTCAATTACATCTATTGATGCAAACATACCAAGATACCTTTTTTGCGAGTTATTCCAACTGATAGTTGACCTATAATGTATGCATGTGCCAACGGCACCGGAGGTTTAAACAGTGACAACCGTCATTCAGACGAATACCTACTCAATGAAACAATGCAGGATTAGCAAACCAAATACTAATTGTTGGGATGTTGTTGTGAAGTGGCCGCGACATATTTGAGTAATTGCGCTCCCGTGACAATAAACAGGTGCCATGCAACTTGTCAAGGGTGTGTTTAAATAAGTTACATTAATTGTTAGACATGGTAACTTGCGAAAGCGTGGATACGGGACAAAGGCACAGTTCATGTTATGCTCCACTTTACCATGTTACAGTTTTGTTTGATCGTAAGGAGAGGTGACCATGACACATTTTGCACCATCTTCCCATCCACTGCCGTCATGTCGTCGACATAATTAACACGATTACTGAAAACCGTATACCTCCAGTTCTTTTAAAACGCCTGCTCATACGCGCCCCAATCAAAAGAATGTGTGACGGGTCACGACGGTTCACAGCTTAAAGTACATTTCGGCGGAATGGAGTTACGAGAACCCTGTCAAAGTGTAACGTTTCAGTTTTACAATGATACCAGTGTCACCCGTTTATGTCAATGTGTTACAAAATTATGGGTGAATGGATTGACCCATTCAAAGAGTTCAAGTTTTCAGGCAGACGACATCAGAGTTAGTATTTACGCTTCAAATTACATAGCACTCAAGCCAAAACAGGCCACGAACTACACTTTGTGAAGATAACAATTCCAAATTTCATTATTCAAACTGATAATAAATCGTTTATGTTTCTGGAAATGCAAATCAACGAAAATCGATACTTTCACCCCTGCGAATATAATATGTACTGTGGCTTTTCCTCACTTTTGTGAAATGTACTTCATGGTCTGAGTCATTGCGGCCTGTCACATTTATGACAGTATGCGCGCCCAGTTGCATCATAAAGCGTTATCAAGTATTTCAACCGACTATGCTAACCATTCGCGTGAGCAACGTAACTGAGTATACATGTGTATATTCCGTCGTATCATTTGAGCAGGCACGAGAACATAACACATAACAGGACATGTAACCGTGCTCCGTACAATACAGCCTACTGCTGTGATGGCACTTGCTGTTTGCAGACATGTTGCCCGGTAAACCATTATGTAACAGCTTGCACTGTGAATTGGCGATTTAAAGTGCTAACTACTGGAACAGGCGCGCACAGAGCAGAGTGTATGCGATTTCTCAGCGGCAACGAAACAAAGCTGTCATTACAACTGGGTACTAGGATGAGACGTGAAAATGAGACGAAGTGGAATGCACAAAACAGCACGATAACAATGAGTAGCAGACACTCCTCTTTGAGGATGTGGTTGGCTCTGAAAAGAACCGTTTGTTTTTGTTTCGAGACGAGTGTCGTCTAGTGGGCCTTCTGGGTCTTCTTCGGCAGAAGCACTGCCTGGATGTTCGGCAGTACACCACCCTGGGCGATGGTGACGCCAGACAGGAGCTTGTTCAACTCCTCGTCATTGCGGATGGCGAGCTGCAAGTGACGGGGGATGATCCTCGACTTCTTGTTGTCGCGGGCTGCGTTTCCTGCCAGCTCGAGAACCTCAGCAGCCAGATACTCCATGACGGCAGCCAGGTAGACGGGCGCTCCGGCTCCGACGCGCTGGGCATAGTTGCCCTTACGCAGATGACGGTGAATACGACCGACGGGGAACTGAAGTCCGGCACGCGACGAGCGCGTCTTGCTCTTTCCCTTCGCCTTTCCTCCCTTACCGCGTCCAGACATGACTGTAGTGTTCTGATGAGAAACAGAGAATGCCGCAGCCACGGCCGATTCTTCCTTTTATACTACAGCGGCGTGCCGAGCTGAGCGACGCGCGCGCCAAACGATCGCCGCTCGCTCGACCACGTGATCGTAACGACCCCTTCGCCACACGTCGCGCGCTACAAAAGCCGCGTGGCTGATCTGCACCGGCAGTTCTCTGTGTATTCATACAGCGACTACTACAACATGCCTCCTAAAGCAGCATCGAAGGGCGCCAAGAAGGCCGTCAGCAAGGCAAAGACGCCAAGCAGCGGTAACAAGAAGCATCGTCGACGAAGGAGGGAGAGCTACGGAATCTACATCTACAAGGTTCTGAAGCAGGTCCACCCTGACACTGGTATCTCGAGCAAGGCAATGAGCATCATGAATTCGTTCGTGAATGATATCTTCGAGCGCATCGCCGCCGAGTCTTCCCGTCTCGCTCACTACAACAAGCGCTCGACAATCACGAGCCGCGAGATCCAGACCGCCGTCCGTCTGCTGCTGCCCGGCGAGCTCGCTAAGCACGCCGTCAGCGAGGGAACGAAAGCCGTCACCAAGTACACGAGCACCCGCTAAGCGTTACATTTACGCTACGAAAACAAACGGCTCTTTTCAGAGCCAACCACTTTATCACAAAAGAGTAGTGACTATTTGTCGCAATGTTCTGTGTATAATCTTGTCTTCCCGTGACGGCATCTTCTGGCCTCGCATCATAGTCTCCTATTTAGTTACTATACCCATTTCTTTCTTACCCGACTTCTTCCACCCTCGAATTTAGCCATAACATAAGTACTGTTTGCGTACGCAAAAGTCGACCACGCATTCGCTACTTTCATTCACGATTAAATACGTGCATTCTCACTGTCCACCGACCAGCCGGACACAGTTTATAATAACCACCAGCAGCTTCACAAGCCCCTTAATTAGCTGCGTTTTATCCATGAATGTGTATGAATGAAAACCTCAACATGTCATCTTACACACTGTAGGAACATGTACTTGTTGGTAACAAAGACCAAACATACATAGATAGATATATATATATATATACGGTCTGACTACTGCGTTGGGAAGCCGCTACCGCATACGTCTCTGTTCGCTACCAGCTTCGGTGAATATTGTGACGCTTTGGGCAGACTGCCGAACTAGCGTTTTCTTAACACGGCTGTATTTGTATGTACACGTTACACGTAGATCACAGGAATGTGCGGGTGCATGATCGCAAACTGCCTACTAGAAATGACGAGACTGAGACGGGCGTGCTTGTCATTTTGTAGTTGTTACATTTTAGTTTTATTAAGAGAACAGCAGCTACTCGTATAACACTGAGCACTTATTTATTTGAAATTGCATTCCCATCCTAACCTTCGGCGGTCCCTAGCTCTAATGAGGACTCTTGCTTGTCCATGTTAACGATTTTGCCCAACGATTCTTGTATGTTGAGCCTCTTCGCACAGATTGCTGGAGATTTAGGCGCTATAGAAGTTTGTCATTATTATTATTGTTATTATATAACGCACTTACAGAACTGACAATGTGGGCGATAGTTAAACGTGCACTTAGTAACGAACACATATCTCATTACTCTTATCACTGTGTGATAGAGAAGAAGAACAGTTGATTATTTTATTTAAGTAAAATATTGCAGCACAGTGGGTTGTTGGTTGCAAGACTTTGAAATGACCGATAATTTCGATCAGTCTGCAGGAAACACAAAGGAAACGGTTGGTCAGCGGTAAATTTTTACGCGCGCAAACTACCGCGCTGCAAAGCACGTTCTACTAAGCGGTCCGTGTTTACTCGAGTTGTAGCACTCTACTCCGCAGTCCGTGTCTGCACTTGCCGTTCTACTCTGCAGTCCGTGTCGGCACACAATAGTGCGCGCCTTTCTCGCTATAAAGAGCGGCGGCTGCTTGAGTAATCATTCGTTGAGCCATCGTATTCGAAGAGCTAAACATGTCTGGTCGCGGCAAAGGAGGAAAGGGTCTTGGAAAGGGTGGCGCTAAGCGTCATCGCAAAGTTTTGCGTGATAACATCCAGGGTATCACCAAGCCGGCAATCCGTCGTCTCGCTCGCCGTGGTGGAGTCAAGCGAATTTCGGGTCTCATCTACGAGGAGACTCGCGGTGTGCTCAAGGTCTTCCTCGAGAACGTCATCCGCGACGCCGTCACTTACACCGAGCACGCCAAGCGCAAGACCGTCACCGCCATGGACGTCGTCTACGCACTGAAACGTCAGGGCCGCACCCTGTACGGTTTCGGAGGTTAGATTCTCACTGTCGGCGGCACCGCAACAAACGGCTCTTTTCAGAGCCAACCACATTTTCTCAAAAGAGAGTTGCTACTTTTATCGCATTTGTGCACTGTGCTTCCGACGTACCAGTGCGAGTCGCATCTTATACACACTTAGCATTGTGTTCCGAGATCTTCCACCTCTAAAATACGTGTTTACACTGAATCGACATGCCCCGTATACTTCAATAATAATTGTCATCACTTGTTTCGTACGTTTGTGTGTTATTCAGCAAAAAGTACCGATTTCTTAAATCGAGGCAAATGCCAAAGTATCATAGTAGCATGTATAATTACACGGTGAAATAACGTTGTTCCTGTTGTGCGTGCACTTTCGTAGAAACGATTAAATCTGGTAGTTTACCTCAGGTTGCAACTTTACGGCTTCGTTACCTATTAGGGCCCCTGTCCTAAGCATGTACATTCGTCCAATCTTCTCCGCTATATAGATCACTGTAGGCCTGTCACTCATGTTACTTCACCAAGTATGTGTTCCCGGCAATCTTACGAACCGTCTTATTATTTCTTCACATGACACTTACTGCTGTTTCGTTCCTGTTACAGACGTACTTACCACTATGCAAAAACATATAGTAGGCTATACAAGCCTGCATTAAGCCTTTTTGTTTACTCTCAAGGGACAATTGTGATATTTAAGAATCGATCACTATTGTTCAACGATATGATTTCACCAAAATCCACTTGTGACCTATACTATAATCAGGCAGCGCAGTGACTAGTCAGTGAAATTGGGTGCGTCCAGATATAATTATATCAGGCCGGTTTATTGCACATTACATAGTTGTCGTGTGATATTATACTAGGCTACCTATATCACTATCATATGGGAGCAACGGGTATAAACAAATACGTGTTACCATGTTACCAGAACGGTAGATAGTGTTGTGAAGTTTGTAAATTAGTCATGATTGTGAGATGGAATCTTCAGAATATCTACGGCTATGGCAGCATAACTGGCTAGCTCCTATGGTGTTCGTTGTTGTATTCACACCTATCGATTGTTGTCAAAGTGTCACTGGCATTGACCATACGCTAACGTGTCGGTAAAAGCAAAACGTGAGCAAATGTTGCCCCATCCGCCTGAACGGATAACCGGAAGGGGCTCGAAATAAGCCGCCCCCCGAGAAGGGCGTTCTATTTCAGCCAAGCAGCAAGTCGGTGTCAACTGCAGAATTTTGCATGGTGCGCACCTTTCCTAAATTTCTCGACCAAGTGTTGTATTGCACAGGTACCGTGTTCGATACGGGACTCCTGAAACGCTGATAAAATGTTACATACGTGTAGAATTAGCGCAAAAAAACAGTCGAAAGCTAAAATCATGACACCGGAAGGGGCTCGAACGAAACTCCGCCCACAAGCGGCAACCAATCGGAGACGGGTACAGGCTTGCCGCCAAGAGGCGACCGCGACACAATAAAAACTAGGCGCGCTATTCGAACGGCACACATTTGCAGTCAGTACTCGAATCGTGATCATGGCTCGCACTAAGCAGACAGCTCGTAAGTCGACCGGTGGCAAGGCCCCGAGGAAGCAGCTGGCGACGAAGGCCGCCCGCAAAAGCGCACCGGCTACCGGTGGAGTGAAGAAGCCTCATCGCTACAGGCCTGGCACCGTCGCTCTTCGTGAGATCCGTCGTTACCAGAAGAGCACCGAGCTGCTCATCCGCAAGCTGCCCTTCCAGCGTCTGGTACGTGAAATCGCACAGGACTTCAAGACCGATCTGCGTTTCCAGAGCTCGGCCGTCATGGCCCTGCAGGAGGCTAGCGAGGCTTACTTGGTCGGTCTTTTCGAGGACACGAACTTGTGCGCCATCCACGCCAAGCGAGTCACCATCATGCCGAAAGACATCCAGCTGGCCCGACGAATCCGTGGCGAGCGTGCTTAAACGTGCGTACTGCGTCGTTCGACTCATACGAAACAAACGGCTCTTTTCAGAGCCAACCACCTTCTCACATGAGAGAATGTTACCCTCGGTTGTGATGTTTATTCGCGTAATCTTGTTATTCCTTCACATTTCACCCACATTTCATTCGTTGTGTCCTAGTTTCCTCTATCCCAAAATATATATATTCCACATTAATAGGCAAAGTAATTTACCACATTACATAGTATTGTCATAGACGGGGTTCTGCTAGCTAGAAACACTACTCACTTGGGCCTGCTTGTCAAATTATCAAACTTCAAAGCGTCATCATTAGGACCAACTACCTCTAGTAGTTTAGAGCCAAGCATTCGCATAACACAGTTTTACAGGAATAGCAGATCAACGCTGTATTAATTAAGCGGTGTTTCGGAAGTAGATCTGAGCAGATAATAAAGACTGTAATTATGCCTATATATGATTCTATAAGGTACAATTCAAAAAACGAGTATGGGCATGGTAATTAGAAACAAGAGTTGTAAGAATGTTAAATTTCCGAGTGTTATGCTTGATAACGACAAACTATGTGAGGTAGAATCTGTAAAATAGTTGGGTCATATCATTTCAAATAGTATGCTAGATGACAATGATATATCTAGACAATGTCGCCAGTTGTATGCACAAGGCAACATGATCATAAGAAAATTTCATATATGTTCAAATGATGTAAAGAAGACATTGTTTACTACTTTTGCTCACCTATGTATACTGCCCATCCTTGGTGTAATTTTCATAACTATGCTATCAGAAAATTGTATGTCTGTGACAACAATATAGTTCGAATGGTGTTAGGTTACGACAGATACTGTAGTGCTAGTGAAATGTTTGTTAACAATGATTTACCTAAATGTGCTGCTGTTATTCGAAATTTGACATAGATTTATACATTTTGTTGACGGGTGATTTTTCTTTCTGTACATTGTAACTATTGTTTATAACACAACTATGATAATGTACTTGTATGTTGCATGGAGTCTGTGAATAAAGCAATTATTAGTATTATTAGTATTAAACCAACACTGGCATATGCCTCTCCAGTCTGGAATCGCTTTTACAAAGAAATGATAACAGAGTAATCACATCAATGTCAAAAGGGAGCGCAGAAACTCGACTAAATATAACAGTAGCAACCCAGATCAAATCATTAATCGATCTGCTGTTACTGTGAGAGACCACAACACAACATTACGTAAGACCTATTCGCATACATAAATACGAAGCAACTTCTTTACCAATCGCATTATCGTTTCTTGTAATATACTTCCCGAATAAGTTGTACCAGCCCCTTCACTGAACAACTTCAAGAAGAGATTGAGGTCTCTGGTCACCGGTTAAATGCGACCATGTGTACAAGTAAGTAAGCAAGCAAGTAGGTAAGGAAGTGTGTAATTAAGTATACATGTACCGTACTAAATGGCTTGTTATGTCCATGTCTGCTATATTCCAGTTGTCGTTGCAGCATACTGTGTGTATTACCCGAATCGTTTCCCCGTGTGCATTTACAAACGTCGAGTGTTTCGTCTCCGCAAGGTAAGTAAGTGGTTCGTGTGTCGAACGCGTTCCGTTACGAAAGCGAGACACAGTTATGTTTCATTGGTAACATATTGACACCACACGCCCGACTAGAATCGACGTCCCACTTACGTCTAAAAAAAACCTGTGACAAAAGCTACCAGCGTTTATCGCATGTATTGACATTCATGTGCATCATTGCGAACACATTTGGGTTCAGAATAATATAGTAATAGGTAGTAATTACACGTTTTGTGCCTTCTGTAATTGCAACATATGTGCTTTTTTAAAAGTTCTTGTAAGAGTATTACATCCCAAAAGTATTACGTGCTAGTATATTACTTTTCAATTACATCTATTGATGCAAACATACCAAGATACCTTTTTTGCGAGTTATTCCAACTGATAGTTGACCTATAATGTATGCATGTGCCAGCGGCACCGGAGGTTTAAACAGTGACAACCGTCATTCAGACGAATACCTACTCAATGAAACAATGCAGGATTAGCAAACCAAATACTAATTGTTGCGATGTTGTTGTGAAGTGGCCGCGACATATTTGAGTAATTGCGCTCCCGTGACAATAAACAGGTGCCATGCAACTTGTCAAGGGTGTGTTTAAATAAGTTACATTAATTGTTAGACATGGTAACTTGCGAAAGCGTGGATACGGGACACAGGGCACAGTTCATGTTATGCTCCACTTTACCATGTTACAGTTTTGTTTGATCGTAAGGAGAGGTGACCATGACACATTTTGCACCATCTTCCCATCCACTGCCGTCATGTCGTCGACATAATTAACACGATTACTGAAAACCGTATACCTCCAGTTCTTTTAAAACGCCTGCTCATACGCGCCCCAATCAAAAGAATGTGTGACGGGTCACGACGGTTCACAGCTTAAAGTACATTTCGGCGGAATGGAGTTACGAGAACCCTGTCAAAGTGTAACGTTTCAGTTTTACAATGATACCAGTGTCACCCGTTTATGTCAATTTGTTACAAAATTATGGGTGATTGGATTGACCCATTCAAAGAGTTCAAGTTTTCAGGCAGACGACATCAGAGTTAGTATTTACGCTTCAAATTACATAGCACTCAAGCAAAAACAGGCCACGAACTACACTTTGTGAAGATAACAATTCCAAATTTCATTATTCAAACTGATAATAAATCGTTTATGTTTCTGGAAATACAAATCAACGAAAATCGATACTTTCACCCCTGCGAATATAATATGTACTGTGGCTTTTCCTCACTTTTGTGAAATGTATTTCATGGTCTGAGTCATTGCGGCCTGTCACATTCATGACAGTATGCGCGCCCAGTTGCATCATAAAGCGTTATCAAGTATTTCAACCGACTATGCTAACCACTCGCGTGAGCAACGTAACTGAGTATACATGTGTATATTCCGTCGTATAATTTGAGCAGGCACGAGAACATAACACATAACAGGACATGTAACCGTGCTCCGTACAATACAGCCTACTGCTGTGATGGCACTTGCTGTTTGCAGACATGTTGCCCGGTAAACCATTATGTAACAGCTTGCACTGTGAATTGGCGATTTAAAGTGCTAACTACTGGAACAGGCGCGCACAGAGCAGAGTGTATGCGATTTCTCAGCGGCAACGAAACAAAGCTGTCATTACAACTGGGTACTAGGATGAGACGTGAAAATGAGACGAAGTGGAATGCACAAAACAGCACGATAACAATGAGTAGCAGACACTCCTCTTTGAGGATGTGGTTGGCTCTGAAAAGAACCGTTTGTTTTTGTTTCGAGACGAGTGTCGTCTAGTGGGCCTTCTGGGTCTTCTTCGGCAGAAGCACCGCCTGGATGTTCGGCAGTACACCACCCTGGGCGATGGTGACGCCAGACAGGAGCTTGTTCAACTCCTCGTCATTGCGGATGGCGAGCTGCAAGTGACGGGGGATGATCCTCGACTTCTTGTTGTCGCGGGCTGCGTTTCCTGCCAGCTCGAGAACCTCAGCAGCCAGATACTCCATGACGGCAGCCAGG
The DNA here is from genome assembly GCA_963995525.1 of Escarpia spicata. Classification (NCBI taxonomy): domain Eukaryota; kingdom Metazoa; phylum Annelida; class Polychaeta; order Sabellida; family Siboglinidae; genus Escarpia; species Escarpia spicata. The sequence continues at coordinate 48,917,522 of OZ023208.1, forward strand.
TAGACGGGCGCTCCGGCTCCGACGCGCTGGGCATAGTTGCCCTTACGCAGATGACGGTGAATACGACCGACGGGGAACTGAAGTCCGGCACGCGACGAGCGCGTCTTGCTCTTTCCCTTCGCCTTTCCTCCCTTACCGCGTCCAGACATGACTGTAGTGTTCTGATGAGAAACAGAGAATGCCGCAGCCACGGCCGATTCTTCCTTTTATACTACAGCGGCGTGCCGAGCTGAGCGACGCGCGCGCCAAACGATCGCCGCTCGCTCGACCACGTGACCGTAACGACCCCTTCGCCACACGTCGCGCGCTATAAAAGCCGCGTGGCTGATCTGCACCGGCAGTTCTCTGTGTATTCATACAACGACTACTACAACATGCCTCCTAAAGCAGCATCGAAGGGCGCCAAGAAGGCCGTCAGCAAGGCAAAGACGCCAAGCAGCGGTAACAAGAAGCACCGTCGACGAAGGAGGGAGAGCTACGGAATCTACATCTACAAGGTTCTGAAGCAGGTCCACCCTGACACTGGTATCTCGAGCAAGGCAATGAGCATCATGAATTCGTTCGTGAATGATATCTTCGAGCGCATCGCCGCCGAGTCTTCCCGTCTCGCTCACTACAACAAGCGCTCGACAATCACGAGCCGCGAGATCCAGACCGCCGTCCGTCTGCTGCTGCCCGGCGAGCTCGCTAAGCACGCCGTCAGCGAAGGAACGAAAGCCGTCACCAAGTACACGAGCACCCGCTAAGCGTTACATTTACGCTACGAAAACAAACGGCTCTTTTCAGAGCCAACCACTTTATCACAAAAGAGTAGTGACTATTTGTCGCAATGTTCTGTGTATAATCTTGTCTTCCCGTGACGGCATCTCCTGGCCTCGCATCATAGTCTCCTATTTAGTTACTATACCCATTTCTTTCTTACCCGACTTCTTCCACCCTCGAATTTAGCCATAACATAAGTACTGTTTGCGTACGCAAAAGTCGACCACGCATTCGCTACTTTCATTCACGATTAAATACGTGCATTCTCACTGTCCACCGACCAGCCGGACACAGTTTATAATAACCACCAGCAGCTTCACAAGCCCCTTAATTAGCTGCGTTTTATCCATGAATGTGTATGAATGAAAACCTCAACATGTCATCTTACACACTGTAGGAACATGTACTTGTTGGTAACAAAGACCAAACATACATAGATAGATATATATATATATATATACGGTCTGACTACTGCGTTGGGAAGCCGCTACCGCATACGTCTCTGTTCGCTACCAGCTTCGGTGAATATTGTGACGCTTTGGGCAGACTGCCGAACTAGCGTTTTCTTAACACGGCTGTATTTGTATGTACACGTTACACGTAGATCACAGGAATGTGCGGGTGCATGATCGCAAACTGCCTACTAGAAATGACGAGACTGAAACGGGCGTGCTTGTCATTTTGTAGTTGTTACATTTTAGTTTTATTAAGAGAACAGCAGCTACTCGTATAACACTGAGCACTAATTTATTTGAAATTGCATTCCCATCCTAACCTTCGGCGGTCCCTAGCTCTAATGAGGACTCTTGCTTGTCCATGTTAACGATTTTGCCCAACGATTCTTGTATGTTGAGCCTCTTCGCACAGATTGCTGGAGATTTAGGCGCTATAGAAGTTTGTCATTATTATTATTGTTATTATATAACGCACTTACAGAACTGACAATGTGGGCGATAGTTAAACGTGCACTTAGTAACGAACACATATCTCATTACTCTTATCACTGTGTGATAGAGAAGAAGAACAGTTGATTATTTTATTTAAGTAAAATATTGCAGCACAGTGGGTTGTTGGTTGCAAGACTTTGAAATGACCGATAATTTCGATCAGTCTGCAGGAAACACAAAGGAAACGGTTGGTCAGCGGTAAATTTTTACGCGCGCAATCTACCGCGCTGCAAAGCACGTTCTACTAAGCGGTCCGTGTTTACTCGAGTTGTAGCACTCTACTCCGCAGTCCGTGTCTGCACTTGCCGTTCTACTCTGCAGTCCGTGTCGGCACACAATAGTGCGCGCCTTTCTCGCTATAAAGAGCGGCGGCTGCTTGAGTAATCATTCGTTGAGCCATCGTATTCGAAGAGCTAAACATGTCTGGTCGCGGCAAAGGAGGAAAGGGTCTTGGAAAGGGTGGCGCTAAGCGTCATCGCAAAGTTTTGCGTGATAACATCCAGGGTATCACCAAGCCGGCAATCCGTCGTCTCGCTCGCCGTGGTGGAGTCAAGCGAATCTCGGGTCTCATCTACGAGGAGACTCGCGGTGTGCTCAAGGTCTTCCTCGAGAACGTCATCCGCGACGCCGTCACTTACACCGAGCACGCCAAGCGCAAGACCGTCACCGCCATGGACGTCGTCTACGCACTGAAACGTCAGGGCCGCACCCTGTACGGTTTCGGAGGTTAGATTCTCACTGTCGGCGGCACCGCAACAAACGGCTCTTTTCAGAGCCAACCACATTTTCTCAAAAGAGAGTTGCTACTTTTATCGCATTTGTGCACTGTGCTTCCGACGTACCAGTGCGAGTCGCATCTTATACACTCTTAGCATTGTGTTCCGAGATCTTCCACCTCTAAAATACGTGTTTACACTGAATCGACATGCCCCGTATACTTCAATAATAATTGTCATCACTTGTTTCGTACGTTTGGGTGTTATTCAGCAAAAAGTACCGATTTCTTAAATCGAGGCAAATGCCAAAGTATCATAGTAGCATGTATAATTACACGGTGAAATAACGTTGTTCCTGTTGTGCGTGCACTTTCGTAGAAACGATTAAAACTGGTAGTTTACCTCAGGTTGCAACTTTACGGCTTCGTTACCTATTAGGGCCCCTGTCCTAAGCATGAACATTCGTCCAATCCTCTCCGCTACATAGATCACTGTAGGCCTGTCACTCATGTTACTTCACCAAGTATGTGTTCCCGGCAATCTTACGAACCGTCTTATTATTTCTTCACATGACACTTACTGCTGTTTCGTTCCTGTTACAGACGTACTTACCACTTTGCAAAAAACAGATAGTAGGCTATACAAACCTGCATTAAGCCTTTTTGTTTACTCTCAAGGGACAATTGTGATATTTAAGAATCGATCACTATTGTTCAACGATATGATTTCACCAAAATCCACTTGTGACCTATACTATAATCAGGCAGCGCATTGACTAGTCAGTGAAATTGGATGCGTCCAGATATAATTATATCAGGACGGTTTATTCCTATCATAGTTGTGGTGTGATATTATACTATGCTACCTATATGATATAACACGAGTCTATTGTTTAGAATTCGAAGTATTAGAGAAGACACAATCCGTGTTCTATTTGGCCTCATAAACTTTCTATGTATAATTTTGTAAAATAATTAATTGTCAATTGGTTATCCAAATGATTGATTTATTTGTGCATTATTAAATTACCTGGAAATTAAACATACTATTTATGTTGCACGAACGTGGATTCTTATTTCACATTAATAATTATATGTGCGTGCATGCCTTGTGCGTGTGTGCGCGCGTGCATGCGCGCGTGCATGCGTAGGTGCATTGGTGTGTGTGTGTGTGCGTGCGTGCGTGCGTGCGTGCGTGCGTGCGTATGCGTGTGCATGTGTGTGTGTATGTTGTGTAACTGTTGACTTGAAGATAATCATGATCAGTCATTATGATCCCGTATGCAGTGTAACATGAGTATTAAAGGCAAGGCTGTCTACCACCAAACTCCATAGCCAACCATTTTGTCTTTTGCAAGATGAATGGATTAGTCAACCTTTGCGTTTTGCTCATTCTGTAGGAAACTCATGTCCACCCATATCTTATGACACCACAGGAAGTTGGCATATAGAGGGTGGCTTTGTATGTTATTGGCACCCGTAGCTGGGTAAAAGTTGGGTAGCTTATAACCGGAAGTGTACCAGAGGACACACAGCTAGCACCCCAAACGTCAACTACATACTTGATAGTTATCCTTTATCTACTGGTGGCCATGTTGGTCTTTCAGGTCCATGTGAGATCGTTACCTGGTTATCGTGAGGTAGCTTGCGTTCCTCCGCGACCCAGCGAGCTAGACTAACTCGATCTCTTGTCCTTCCAGGTTTGAGAATGAGCAAAGGGTTAACAACCTACAACGTAAAATCACAGACTGTTGCAGGAAATCACAAAAACGTCTGTATATATCTCTATGGCTGTGACATAATACTTATATTGTGACGTATACACGCGTGGCGTCCGTGAATTGGGCACATTTTCAGTAACGTAAATCGTGTTAGTTTTAAGTACATCGTCCTATTACAAGTATTATCAATTTACCAGCGACCAAATGGAGCTTCGGCGTATCACGGGACGCTTTACGTATATCAGTTGCCGGATATATCTCATAATTTTGCAGTTACAACAAAGAACAAGTAAGACACATAGTTTGATATAATTCTGGTATGAAACATAATTTCATAAATCACTAGCCGTTGTTGCACCAATAGAGCGAAAACAATTTATTAGAAAAAATTGTGTTAAGTGACATACTTACAATTTGTTCGACGAGGAAAACACGCTTCGCAAGAAAACGCTGTCCCGCAAATTGGTTATGGCGGCTTTGAATACCTTCGTTCAATGCAGTACATTTCTAAATCAACCGAATGGGACCGTTCGTTGACTGTCCTGTGATTAATATTATAAGTAAATGCGTGTAATGTTGGCTAAAATGTGAAATAATATTATGATGTTTGTTTTATTATCGATTTGCATTATTTACGATGTGCTAATGCTGCAACCTTCTGTAATATATACTAATGGTGTCTCAAAAACCTGTTTGCGAACATTGTCTTGGAAAATGTTAAATTAATAAGACAATCATACATGTGATGAATGCATGATTTATTTGTCTAACGGCGAATTTAACGTAATATTCAGTTAATATCCAAGCTTGACGGGTGATCAATTTGTGAGAGTTACACAACCTTGTAAGGTAATTATACATACTTGTAATGTTACCCTCGCATTTATAGCATGTCCGATTTGACTCAAGTTCCTAAGGAGTTTACTTACTTGTGGCTGTGCCGAAATTAATACACCATTAAACTGTACCATTTAAAGACGACACATGTTTAGTGGTAAACACGTACTTGCAATTAGCAAGATAATATGACTCCAGAAGCTGTAGACATTACAATGCCTTGACATAGGCTTACATAGTGATCGCGTTTCGGAATTCGAACACTGGTAACAACTTGGTTAGTCAGCTAGGGACACGAGGTTATCGCAGCAGGGAACTCGGCAGGTGGCCACGAATGCAGTCTCGCAGGAAACGTAGACATTGGACAGTACGTTAGCTGTCCACGACGACCTGGATAGGTGTCTAAGTGGCAATGGCTGCAAACCAACAGGAAGCGTGAACATCAGGCAGGTAGCGGTGCATATGACGATCGATGTACGTTTATTTGAAGCCACGCCGTCAATATGAACTGCCATGATTGTCGTGGAACATGTTTGTGTCATAATCAAACTAAACCAAGGAACAACTTGGCATTTTCCAATATACACCAGTACATGTTATGTTGAGACAACCTTGACTAGTTTTGACGTTGTTTTCGTTGTCGTAGGTGGGGAGGGGACGCTCGCCATATTGGAATCTTCCAAGATTCAGCAGTTTTACGACTATCGAGCTGTGGCAATACAGAGGTATGTCGTGCCTCCACACAGCCTGACGTCCGCATGGGCGTATCGAGCTGTCGCGACGGAAACCCACTGCAGACTGAGAACGGCCACTGTGTCAGTATCTCATACACATTTTGTTCTTGAAATACGTCTATAATAGTCAATAGAATGTTGGGCAACACAGTTTAGCCTTGTTCTGAAACTTTCGCTCAAGCTAAAGAATGCTTACTGACCGTTTTGTAGATACCTACAACACAACAGTTATCCGTTAATAAATCCTTTTGGCGAAGTGTTGCCTGACAACTACTACATCAACCGAACGGACATGGTTCACTTCGATGTGTCAACGAACAACGCAAGTATTATCTACGAGAGCCCGAGGCCAAAGCAAGGAGAGTGGTTTGCAGTTGTTTATCTCAGTGACCACAACCCTGAAGACGATAAGATCCGATTCAAAACAAAGGTACGGTTGCCCAACAAACTTCAAGCTGTTGGTTTCGGTAATGATGCCATGACGTCAAAATCATGTGAAAAACAGTTTACTTGAATTAAATTTAGGGAAAACCAAGGAGCTTGTTCTTGGCAACAGCAGGGTGAGAGAGGCAGGAAGGTCAGTAGTGACAGCCCAGAGGGAGATGGAGACGGTTGACAGTATCAAATATTTGGGTACTATTATTAATAAGAAACTGACTTTCAATGAACATGGGGCACAAGAAATCATAGCAACGTCAATTTTTACTTAGAAACTCAAAAACTTCGAGGTCAGCCCACACGTCCTTGACCTGGTGTACAGAAGTCTTGTTGAGAGTATCTTGTCATTCACCGTTGTCTAATGATCAAGATTGATCGGTCAACGTAATATACAGATACAGATACAGATTCAACATCATAACTCGATTTGGACATCTTACTGTCAAACAAAAGACAAAACTGGGCCGGGTTAACAAGAGTTAACAAGATTTAACAAGATTGCCACCCACATAATTAACTCTAGGTGGCAGGTGGACAAGGAAGCACTTTGGCTTATTGAGAGTCCGACCCTTCTATCTACGTGTATCCCGCCCGTCTGAGGTATGTGTCGGTTTTATTTTTAAACATATTCACGCTACTAGCACCCACACAATCAGCAGGTAATCTATTCCATTCATTTACAGTCCTTTGTGAAAATGAAAACTTTCTTATATCCAATCTACTCTGCTCCTTTGCTAATGTAAGTTCATGTCCTCTAGTCCTTCTATCTTTCTTAACTGAGAAAAAATATTTCTATCAATATTTTCATAACCCTTCAATATTTTAAACACTTCTATCTGATCTCCTCTCAATCTCCTGGTCTCTAGTGTTGTTAAACCGCATTTTTAGGCGTATTTCGTAATTAAGAACCCTCAGTTTTGGTATCATTTTAGTTGCTCTCCTCTGCACTCTTTCTAGCATATCTATGTCCTTCCTGCGATATGGCCTCCACGCTTGAATACAATATTCTAAATGAGGCCTAACTATTGTTTTGTACAGCGGTATTATTAGCTCTTTTTCCTTATTTATTATATTTCGCCTAATTAATCCAAGGATTTGATTTCCCTTTGAAACTGCAATTCCGCACTGCTCTGAAACCTTCATATCAGCACTAATGGTTAACCCTAAGTCCTTTTCTTTTACATTAGTACTTAGTACAGTACCCCCCATTGTATATTCTACCTCTTCGTTCCCATGTCCTGTGTGGAGGCATTTACATTTATCAAAATTGAACAGCATTTGCCACTTTTCAGACCATTTGATCAACCTGTCAAGATCATGTTGTAAATGCTGTCTATCTCCATCACTTTTAATCCTTCTAAACACTTTTGTATCATCCGCAAATTTCAACACATTGCTTGTTATTTCATCATCCAAATCGTTGATATATATTAAGAATAATATAGGTCCTAATACTGATCCCTGCGGTACCCCACTCAATACCGACTTCCAGTTTGAAGCCTCCCCATCAACTACTACACGTTGTCTTCTGTCAATCAGCCATTGTTCTATCCAGTTTATTATACCATTTCCTATACCATGGGCCTTTAGTTTAAGCAGTAATCTTTGGTGTGGTACTTTGTCGAAAGCTTTTTGAAAATCTAAGTAGACGATATCTACTGGTGATCCCTCATCTACCCACTTAGTTATGTCTTCCAAAATACATAATATATTTGTTAAGCATGACCTCGTTTTAAAAAAACCATGTTGAGATGGGTTTATTAAGTTTTATTTAACAAGAAAATCCACCATGTGATCTTTAATTAGTCTTTCTAATAATTTACAAATCACTGATGTTAAACTCACTGGTCTATAGTTCTCTGACTTGTTTCTCGAACCTTTTTTGAATAACGGTATAATGTTTGCTTCTTTCCATTCTAAAGGAACCACTCCCTCTTCTAATGACAAGTTGAAAACTGTTGCAAGCGGTATGCTAATTTGTTCTTCAATTTCCAATAGTAGTTTGGGTGGAATACCATCCACTCCAGGTGATTTATTATCCTTCATAGCCCTTATTTTCTTAGCTACCATTTCCGGGGTTATAATTAATTGTCTTGAATAGTCTGAATCTACCCCCTTGAACTTAGCCTCTGGTACTGGCAGTGAACTAATATCTTCCCTGGTAAACACTGAACTAAAGTACTCATTCAGGTCTTCTGCCATTAAGAATCCCTCTGATATTATATTTCCAGCACTATCTTCTAGAGGACCGACCTTATCTTGAACTTTCTGTTTGCTTCGAACATAGTCATAACAACTCTTGCTGTCATGTTTTATATTACTAGCTAATTGTTGTTCATAGCTTCTCTTTGAATTTCTAATTTCAGCTGTAGCTTGGTTAAGTGCTTCTTTATAACTGTTGTAGTCTTCATCATTTCCAGTACATCTATATGACTTCCACATCATTTGTTTATACTGAATTTTTTTAATGGCTTCTTTCGATAAGTGTTTCTTTTTGGACCGTTTTCCTTGTTTTTGAAGGGTACAAATGTATCGACTATGCACTTAATTTCACTCTTTAATATATTCTAGCATTCTGTTGCCGTCTTATTTTTCAGTGTCTTATTCCAGTATATCTTTGTTAAATATTTCCTCATGTCCTTATACCTTCCTTTGTGGAAATTTCTCCTATACTGCTTTTTACTATTCCTTTCTGATTTTACTTTGATGGTAAAATGTATCTGGTTGTGATCGCTACTCCCCAGTGGCTCACATATCTTGACATTGTCAACTAATTCATTCTGTGAGGACAAAACTATGTCTAACACATTCTCACCCCTGGTTGGTTCTAGCACATGTTGAGAAAGGAATGTATCTTGAACTAAAACTAAAAACTTGTGGTCCTCACTCCCCATACTCTGTAGAGATTTCCATTGTATATGCCCGTGGCTAAAATCCCCCATAATAATACAGTCCCGTTTGCTTACTTCCCTTATAGCGTTTTGTATTTTTTCATTCTCTTCTATGCTTATGTTTGTACTTCGATAAACTAACCCAACTGTTAACGTTGAGTTTCCTGTAACTATGTTACACCAAACAGCTTCTTCGCAATCTGCTTCTCTTTCTAATTTTATTTCATCAGCCTGAATAGATTCTTTAATATATAAAATAACTCCACCTCCCTTTCTTCCTATTCTATCTTTTCTAAACATTATATATCCTGTCAGTCTGATATATCGGTGGTGGTCCAGGATTCGGTTATACCTATTATATGAGGGTCAATATCTTCTACCATAATGTTTAGTTCATTTTCTTTTGGTTATTATACTCCTTGCATTTAAACAAACACATTTATATCCAGCTTCAGAAGAGTTTTCCAGACTGTTATTTGCTGATTTATTTGTGCTGTCTTTATCTATGCCTCCATTTTCAGGCTTTTCTGTGAGTCCCCCTGCGAATCTAGTTTAAATAGATGCAACCTGTCCCACTGTCAACAGATCGCAGCAGGTTCTGTGAAAAAACTGCTGCCCCCTTTCCACTAAGATGGAGGCCATCTATCATGTACATATCTAACAAAGTATCCCTATAAATCTGTGAATCTCACCCCCTCTTCTTCACATATCTGCTCAACTAGTGCGTTGATCGCCATCCTCTTGCAGTTTCTATACGTTGCCCCCCTTCCTCCCATTACTGACAACATTCCTAACAGAATAACCTGTTCAACTCTCGTCTTCTTTAGCTTCCTAGGGTTGTCAACATACCTAGAAAACTCATTGGTCAGCAACAGCGACAGGTGTCTACTCTATATGATTCTTACCTCGCCAGGAAGGCCTTTCATATTTTCACTGAGCCTGCCCATCCACTTAACTTAGCATTCCAGGAACTACGATCTGGCAGGTGTATTAAAGTTCCTCTTACACAAAAGAATGTATATAAGAAGTCATTTGTACCTTCGGCTGTTGCTGTCCTGAATGCAGCACTCAAGTAATGTGTCAGAAGACCTGCGGTTTTTGGGTGTGGGCGGAGGTGGAGAGAGTGTACATGCATCTTTATATTATGTGATTATCATGTAATTCTTTATTCTGCATGTATCAAGTATTACTTACATAATTTCTTATCACTGTATGTTTTGACAATGCAGATATTGTAGTGCTAGTATCCACCGGGTTAGGGTTTGATAATTTTTAGTCCCACTTGGATGCTCGGTAAACTTTTACATTTAGTCAATTATCGGTTTATGAGGTATGTCTATTGTTGTCTTTTTAAGGTACCCTACTGTGATATTTATATACATTTTACGCGACAACTTCACAACATGTAAACGTTACGTGTGCATGCAATAATATCGTGTTTGTGTGTGTTTTATTTTTTATTGACAACGCTAGTTATTTAATTATGCGTTCAGCTTTGTTACGGTACAGACACACACATACCCAAACACACGTACATACACACACACATACACACAACAGATGCACGCACACACACAACATACACACACACGCGCGTGCACGCACACACGCACGCACATACACACCAAGGATTATATATGGGATCGTGTCCCAGTTTCTATGCATCTACATACACCGTTAAAATTGTAGTCATACATTTGCTTATGTGAATGTGTGATATTATGTAACCACACAAAATATAGTTTTCACAACAAGCCGCATACTGTTATTTTTAAAGATGATTGGTTATGAATTCATTTAAACTATTTTTTGAATGAAGATTCATACGTTTGTGAAATCCATAGTAATAATAGCTGAAGGAATGAGAAAAATGTACTTCAAGTAACTGACAATAAAACACAATTATGTCAAATAATGTGTTTGTGTTATTTTGCCAGACAGAAGACGATTGTGAGTACAATATAGTATGCGACCATTCAACTCGTTTCCTGGATAAAGTGGATATTCTCAGTGAGGGGCAACTAATGTCTGTTTTTGTGGACAACACCGTACTGCGTCAGTAAGTGTCTTTGGTCAAAGGATAACACGCTCTCTCTCTCTCACACACACGCACACACACGCGCGCGCGCGCACACATGCACACACACACACTCACACACACATTGGATCAGCACAATAAAATTTCTCTATGTGGCAATCCAGTTTGCCAACAAAAACATGCCAATATATACCTATGTACGATCATTGTCACGGACACATTTAAATAGTGATGTGTCCATCAATAAAATGCTGGTTTAATGTATAAAACGTGTAAGGTGTTTGTAGGTTTCAAATCGCCCCTCATGCTTGGCAGTTTGACTTGAAAGTTGAGAGTTGTCGTATAGAGGGCTACGCAGAGAATGACACCTGCCCGCTGTTGTTGTTCGTAAAAGCGCTGCAGCTACCGTCATTGTCAACCTCTGATCACTTTGTTAACTGCTCAATGCTACCCCCTGGCGACTGCATGTTGAAAGTGTTTCAACCTGCTGCGGGCAAGTTTTATTACCTGGCCGCTACGACTTGGCTGAACGCCACTGTCACGTTCTCCGTATCGCACCAATCACGAGGTACGCTTTTTGAGCTTCACAAAAAAGTCGTGCTGGATTGCGGTTTGTCGCAAATGCGTTGTCTTCAAATATCGTTGGTGTTGACATATACAGACCGGGACAACTCTTCCGGACGAAGCCATGTGGCTATAAAACGGACTTCACTTGTTCCACCGAGCTAATTATAAGAGTTCGCTTGTTCAAACTAATTGCCCATGCGTGTGACTTCAGATAACTAATGGCAAGAAAGCAAGCTAGCTGCGTTTTAGTAGGCCTTCTCAGACCAATCGAAGTTAATAACATAATATTAAAAACTTGGCGATCTTTTAAGTTCTGATCTAACCATGAAAACGACCACCTACAGCCACCAAGCTTCTCCTCTTACACATACACGCGCGCACGCACGCACGCACGAACGCGATTTTGTGTTCTTGACCTTGAATTTCTAGGTCAAATGTTGCTGAACGTGAAATATAACTTTTTTCAATACCATTTATGTTGTTGTATATATATATATGTTCGAATGTATGTGTGTAATTATGTATGTATGCATGTATGTGTGTCAATGACCTTAAATGTCAAAGTCAAATTATTGTACACCAAAAACACCGCTGTTTTTGTTTATATGAATATATGCGTGTACGTATGCATGTATGTGTGTATGCACGTATATATATATGTGTATATTATATATTATTTACCCTAAATGTCAAGGTCAAATATTACTGAAAGTTATATATATATATATATATATATATATATATGTTATTGATATACGATGTTATTGAATATATATATATATATGTATGTATATATATATATATATATTCAATAACATCGTTGTTTTTATGTATGAATGTATGTGTGCATTTATTCATGCACGCTATACACACACACACACACACACACACACACACACACACACACACACACACACACACACACACACACACACACACACACACACATTTCTGCGGGTGTGCGTGGCTATACTATACTAGTACATATGTATGTAAGTATTGTTTTTATTTCTTCGCCCAAGCCAACAATAATCACTTGTCACTTCTCGACACAGGAACACGTGCAAAGGTCCGTGCACGGCAGGCCAGCTTTAGAGCACGTGCAGTGCGCTACACAAGGCTTTCCGCTTTTGCCTCGACACCACAAAAGCTCCCGGCACGCCTTGTTAGCTTCAGGAAGCGTTGACCAAAGAAGATACCATCTCTCATACGCATGCATCCATCCAAAGTCCTTTGGGGACGGTAAATCCTCTATTGATGGCAGACGATCGAAGGCGCAGTTTTTCTTCATAAAAAGTCCTCGTCTTGCCTCGTTAGCATTCTTCCACCGTGTCCGCGCTTCTCCCTGGCTGTTAGTTTCAAGCTGATATCGACATATTTGTCCCACACAATGTCCAACCTCGATGTCGATTCAAGTTCTCTCTTGGCGAATGGAATGAACATTTATTCGGCGTATTCCTGGAAGCCTGTGGGGGTCAACATGTGATTAGGACAGGTCCGTCACAAACCTTTACGTCTACAAATGGAGGAGCCTCGGTTTGGTCGGGAACATCAAGACAAGACAGCAGGTCCGACTTTGTACAAAACCTCACTTCCCAAAATTGTGATAGAGAGAGCGGGAAAGGTTGGTCCTCGTGCGCAAAAAAACCACAGCGAGGTCGCCATCGCGGATTTGGTTTGCAATGTACAACTTGCCAAACAGTGATGCGTCTGACTTGAGGTTCGATAGCTGCGTGCCTTTCTTCTTCCCCAGCTTCGGTTTTCTTAGCGTGGGAAAGCCGTTTCTCTTGATCGGGGTGTTGATTGGTGTGCTCCTTTCGTGTGAGACATTCAACCGGAATGCCTCGTAGTATGCCTGGCCCACAGTCTCCAGCTTCGATATGGTCTCCATCATGGACTTTGGAGCGTATGCTTGGCTGTGGAGCACAACCAGACTGCTGCACTCAAGCTCGAAGAAATTCCGTGTTGTGTTGCCGAATGACACCGACGAGTACAGACACATCGGAATGGAATTTTCGCTGAGTAGCCAAGGTTAATTCGTGGTGCATCTCGTTAATTGTTGCTTCTGCTGCGGGTAATATCTGTATCTAAAATTCGTGCAGGAGTCGTGCCAACTCTGGTTCCGCGAGGGGCCAACTTTGAAGAGCTGCTGCCTTTTTCAGTGAGACCGATGATGCCTCCTTTCCCCTTCACGCCTTCATTTACCTGTTTGTGCGCCTGGTCGACGGGCGCCTAGTGTGAACATCGCCAACGCTGCATGGGGCAATGTTTTCATGTTCTCCAGGTGCACGCGGACAAATCGACTGTAGTTCAAGTGACCGAGGCTGAAGAATATTAACACAAGTGGTTCCATATAGGCGACGTAAAACTCAAAGTTCTTCTCTCGATGCGCCCTGACGAAGATGAGCACACGTTTCTCCATCCGCAAGATGAAATCATAGAAAGCGAATGTTGGGAAACATCGTGTACTCTTCGCTCTTCATGCTACTTTCTCTTCCGCTTCACCGACGCTCTTTGCCACATCGAAAGCCTCTTTATGTAGCACGGCCAAAGCAGCTGCAGTGACTTGATGAGCATGTCGCGTTCTAGTAATGTGTGCAACATTCAGGAAGGAATCAGCTGTGCGACACCCACCTCTGCCATGAAATCAGTCTACCTGCAGCATTCTAGTATGTCCCCCATACAAGACAACAGGGCTTTCTCCGTGTGGACTCCTCCGAGCATCACGACAAGCATTTGCTCTCCAAAAGAGTTTGGTAAAGCCCACTGAATGTGTTTCGCTAACGCATACAATGGTTGGTCACATCACATGATGGAAATCTGTCCAGGATTGGGGTATTGCACCCTGCTGAGGAATACAAATTTCTCTATCATTGCCATGTGACCTTGACATTTCCAGGTTACTGACATGTAACCTTGACATTCTCGGTCAAGAACACAACGTCAGATTTGGATCCGGCATGCATGCGCACAAGACAACGATGGTACTGAAACATATGAGGTTCATTAGCGTTATTATCATATAGACAAAAACAGGGATGTTTAAACAAAATATTTGACCTTGACATTCAATTTTACATGGAGCCCCCTCTGATCGGATTCGCCGTGAAATTTTACATATATGGTCCAATTTTCATGCATTTATCCGGCAAGTAATGATTCGGCCAAAAATTGCCCTTAACAAACCAGACTATTTGTAAAGCTTTATCTTTGTACAGAGACTCTTCGCAACAGTGACGATAGCGACACAGTGCGGACTTTCTGTGAAGCTCACTTACTTAGCGACGCTTCGACACAATATAAGTTTTATGGTAACTGCGGAGCTACGGGTAGTCGACGTCGAGTTTTCTTGACTTCGTTTTGTGATTTTTTTTCGTTATGGGAATGTAAGAGAATTGTTTTTGTAATGTACTGTGTGTATATGTATGTAAGATATGTGAGGAGAAGTTTGGCGGCTGTAGGTGGTAGTTTTCATGGTTAGGTCAGAAAGTAAAACATCGCCAGAAATCTTAATATCAGGAACGGCTCAAGAGAGGGTAGTCTAGAGGGCCCAAACACCTCCAAGTACATCCCTTGAGGCTCGCCAAAAACTTCGACTGATGGCCGAAACAAATTCATATTCGGTGGTCTGAGCCGGAGCTTCAGCACGACCCAACTATCGCGCTGTCGGATGATGACATCGGAAGAGAGTGGAGTGGAGCCGTTGAAATTTTTCGCCGCTGCGCCGCCGTAACTTCAGTAACATGAGGCACATTAAGAAGGTCAAGGGGACCACGTTACTCTAGCCCAGACAAGGCATAGCGCTGCATAATTCCAGAGGTCTAGAGGGCACATATCCCAAGTCCACCCCTGGGCACGCCTTTGAAGTTACATGTGTTTCCCATGACATAGCATGTCTATGAAGTCGTTTTGTGACATCAATGAATGGAAGTAAACTGCAATAAAATAATAACATTGGGTGTAGTAGAGTAGGCTTATCGTCGTATTTTGCCCGTATTAAATCTATACCGCGAAACTGGGTAAATTACGTCACATTGTGTTAAAAGTTTCGTAACAAAAAAGCTCAACATTCTCCCATTTGTTATGTGGTTAATGGCAAGTAACTTTATTTATATATCTATCTGTTTGTCTGTCTGTCTGTATGTCTGTCTGTCTGTCTGTCAGTCTGTATATCTATATATCTATCTATCTATATATATATATATATATATATATGTCTGTCTGTCTATATGTCTGTCTATCTGTCCATCCATCCATCCATCCATCCATCCATCCATCCATCCATCCATTCATCTATCTATCCATCTATCCATATATCTATAAGAGAACTAATATAGTTTGTTGTGTGTTTATTGTAATAGTGTAATGTTCCAGATAGTCTTTGGTGAAAACACGCTTGCGTTGCATTGTCACAAATCAATATCTGCTTAGACGAACAACATGAGGATAGTTACTTCTGCCTATTTGCTACCCGTCATCTACTATGTAGATTACGTGCAAGTACAAACAATAATTTCATTAATATTTGTTTAACAGTTCGGGGTGCTTATAACATGCATTTATAATCAGCGCCGGCCTTACAAGGACAGAGTGCCACCCATGTAACTTTACAATGACGTCATTCCTTTATTTCAGAGTGTGTGTTCTTCGATCCGTACAACTTGCAGAAAAACGACACCCGGTTCGGCGGAGAGTGCCATCGACTGCCGACTCTCATACGTTACTCGGGTAGCGCCTTCTTTTCCGTATTCTCAGGCTTCCTGAATACGCGCATGTACTTTCAAATGCACGACCGCGAGCTTTTCGTCATGGCGGCGACACTGTCGGGCAGCGGTGACCGCGGAGGGACGCTTGTCGTCCGCGTCAGTCTGAACACCACAGCTATGGTACGCCATCATATATACATTATACGAATCAATTCTTCTTAATTTACACTATTTGCAAATGTCTGTTTCTTGTCCAATAATTATTTTATTAGAACTGGAATTTGTAATTGAAATAGGGGCCGTTTCGCCAAGTTGATAGTGCGTCATCCTTCGTTGTAACACAGACTGTATCATTTCAAGTAGAGAAAAACTAATTGTCCATGACGGAGCTGTGCCAAATTTAGGCAAATTCAAATTTCGCCCCGGGTGTCCCTGATTGTCTTGAAAACTAAAGCTAGTGCGATCGTGCATGACAACATAACAACAAGTACGCTAGATATGCCAGATATCGACTGATGACTTTTTAAAAAAGAACTAACTGTCCACGTGGGTCGTGCCCAGGGGTTTCATTGAGGTTAAGTGTAACTTATGAGACTTCAACATGTTTGATTTAGCTGACACCTAGGCCTGTAATATAAATACGAACCTCCTCTTTTAAAACCACATGGCCACGCGCTAAAGTTGATGGTTTCAGACACGTCGCTATTAATGCAGGCCCGTGAACCCCCCCCCCCCTTTCTCCAAAATGTGAACCCCACCACAAAATGTCATCTTTAAAAAGTGAACCACTAATTGTATTCCATGTTTCTCAAAAGCGTTAACCCCCCCCCCTCCTAAAAGCTGCTGGATAGTGTTCAAGCATTACAAGGAATGCCAAGAAAGCCTGATTTGTGCAGATGATAAAGGGAGAACCGTTATCTTTTAATAATAATGATAATAAGGTAACTTCTATTGCGCCAAAATCCTTGGAAACCACGCTCAGAGATCATTACTGAATGTATGGATGCCTGGCTGAGGGGTCTGTCTCCAATGCCATGTGTGAAAAGGGCAGTCACTAGAGGAATGTGTGTCAAAGGACCATTGCATCCAATTAGCCATGCAGAATGACTTCACACTATCCCAGGGTGGCCTGTTATGTAAACGCATGGGGTAACAAATACACAAGAAGCCAGTTTTACACCAAACATAAAATTATGAGTACTAATTGTAGTCACTCAGAAGCTACATATGCAGACAAAATACTGGTGAATGAACGGGGTGACGATGATGTAACAATTATGAGCACATACATTAGACCATATAAAATAATTCATTATTTCTCATCAGAACTCTGTTAAAAAGTTAACGAAAGGCGCGGCTAACTACCGACTGTCAAATAGGCTATTCTCAACAATCTACAACTTAAAGGGAATAAAAACATCTATGGCTTGAATTCATGTTATATTACAGCCTGCTATCTATTTCCATGTCCACCAAGCCAAAAACATTTTTTTTTAAATCAATGAATTAGAAATTCCACATTTAATGCTGTGCAGCCGGACATTTTCGAATATGCATATTTTTGGCGCGCTTTTTTTGGATGCCGATATGTGACGTCACTTATGACCCACACTTGCATCAGGCCGACCCTTTCCATGCATTCAGAGCATGTTTACAAGTATAGCTGTTGGGTCGAAACGAGCGTCAGAATGAGTTATTGTGCAATTTTCCGATGAAATACAAACACTAGTCATCATAGAGGAACAAGCAGTTATCTTACCGTTCCACATGAATCAAATTTTATTCAAAACAATGAATGCGAATGGGCTTACAAGTCGACTAGGTTTCGCCGAGCTTGGGATCGTTTTCAGAATAATTATATCGAACGCAACCAACGAGAGATAATCTACACCAATAAACATACATAGCAAACATATATCGTATCCAGCTACAGAAAGTAACGTGTATAATCTCATAATATCACTAGAATATCGATGTATGAAGGAGTTGTACAATTTATCAACTTAAATCAGTCAGTGAATTTCTGTCGGTCCTGCTAGCTCAGTTACTAAAGGCGTTGGTTGCTTAGCATTTATTTTGCAATCGAGCGACGCCGGTTCAATCCCCACACAAAACCATTGATTTTGTTTACACTTTTATGGTTTATGTTTTCACGAAGTAATATAAACCAAATCATTTCATTCAAATTCCATAAGAGGACACAATGTATTAATTGAGTAAAAACCATATTGTAAATGTCACACTTTAACTGTTTATTCTGAAAAATAACTTGGACACACCCACACTCCTCGGTACCTCGTTTATTATATTAAAACGATCATATTCAAAACAATTGCACACACGGCGAAG
>OZ023208.1:48938726-49086226 GCA_963995525.1 Escarpia spicata
TATGTAATTGTGTGTGTATGTCTAGTTTTGCCACACATTTGAGCACGTGTATGTATGTCAGATTCAATGACGCATGTCTTCTTTCCCTTTACTAGTTTTACCATGCGTGTGATGTCAATTCCAAGTACACGTACTGCATTTTCGACTATGACGTGTTGGCACACGGGGATTTCTTCGGCTCCATATTCGCTGTATGCGTCACTATGCTTGAAATGGCGGCATTGACTCCACAATGTCGACTGACTGTGTTGACGGCCGTAGCTCTTGGGCTTACAGCGGGCGTACGATGGGACAGAACCAACCTGTATGTGTTTCTTGTGCCGATCCTCATCACGTCAGCCATCTTGGTAGCTTCATGGGTACGTTGTCCGCGTTCTTTATTCTGTTTCACAGTACGTGGTGTCGTTCATTGTGCATTTATATTTAGATTGAGTTGTACGTTGCCTTATTCTTGTGGTGATTTTCTAATTTATTTTTGCATCGCGAATTTCGTCCACAATGCCAAGAACTAATGAAGAAAATCTGTACTTGCAATGTATAATTTAAAATATCAAAATATTTCTTATCGGGACGTTTCATAAACAAATTCCGACGTCACCGGCTTTACCAAACTGATGTATCCAGAATACCACTGTTTACTACTTCACAATCATAATTGTGTACTTGACCTCCGACAAGCTTTGCCTACCAGAAGTGTTTGCGTGTGTGCATTGCATTACAAGGGTGGCATGACAACTGCTAAATTAATCGTTACTGCATTCAGTTCTAGGCTATATAATATTTTGCCATGTGGTTTTTAAAAGAGAACCATTTGAAGTCGGATTTCAACAAAATATCCGCGAGAGCTGCACATGTTTGGCATTCACTTTGACAGCTTAGCCCACCTTGTGGCTAAATAATAGGTCACGTGATGGATATGTAATTTGAGCAAAGTTTATCACATATCTTGGAAACGTTTCGCTGTCACTTGGTTTACAACTGAGTAAGAGTGTCATATGTATACACAACGGTGACATAATATTATCGCACTGTTTCATCGACACTATATTCGCTTCATTGTAATTGCAGCGGTGTCATCAACGTTGCAGGGTTTCAGGTGTTACGAGAGAAAAAACTGCTACCCTAGTCGACGGAGACTATATTTCCTACTGTCCGGTGTGGCGCTTGCCCTGGTCGCTGTACTCGTGTACGGTGTGTGCGAGACGACATCTAACTACAGGTTTTCTCACAGCGTCTGGCACGTCTGTATCGCCCTGTGTACGACTCTGCTGCTGCCGCCTCGCCCGCAGTCCCCGGCAGGTCAGTATTCCTACCCAACCTTAGTGTACGTAATACCTGTAAGTAACTGCACCTTATTCTAACCAGGTCGATTACTGTTTAGATGAAAACATTGATATAGCAAATTAACAATGAAGTCGACTTCACGTTGAGTTTGAGCTTGACATTAAGGACATAGTCTGTTCGTCTACCCGGAATTAGCGGGCAAAGTAATTTGTAATAGGAAGTCTGCTGTGTTGAACGTGGGAAAGTTAAACATCAAAGGTTGTAACAATTAACTCAGCAAGATTATTGCCAATAAAGCATGTTTTGAAACTGGATGTTTTGTTTACTATTTGAACATGTACCCGTGGTCGTGCCTTCAAAGTGTGACCGTTGTTACGTTCTTACTAAACACAATTTAGCGGGCAGTACACCTTCAACATAGTTAGTGTAGTCTTAAGAACATTATATTAATCAATTAAAGAAAAGCTAAGAAAAGACCTCCTTTTAAGAACTGTTCAACATGTATAGTTTTACCACGGACACACCGTCGTTCTGTTACATACATGGCGGCTGCATTGGCGTCCAAGCTGACTTGTGGAGTTCATGTACAGCCATGAGTGATTTCGACATGTCATTATCGGATAACAGCACAAATACTTAATCATGAAACAGACTGAAATAGCTCTAGTATGACATTGCAAGTTGACAGGTGGTTGTTATTTTGTATTTCGGATACACACACCATACAGACACATACACATAGCAGGGTTACCTGTTACCTAGTTCATGTAACTTGATCATTTTAGTCAAAATTAAGCTTAACATACTTGGCAATCTATGTAAAGTATGTGTAGATAATTTTGTTTCGTATCTGTTCTGACAAGTCTCGTATTCCCAACATTACCTGTCTAGCTCCACGTCTTGTTGCAGACGTAACAGGAGAAGGAACAACCGCAGAACCAAGCTACAATGTCCGTCAACTGTGCATGGTGTCGCTACCGAAACTCCGTGACCGTTGTATGAAATGTGACGCGAAGGGAAAACAAAGCACATTTTTTATGGAAGCCAAACGTGTAGACAACAGTGAAAAGATGGACGGAGGACGAGCCAGGGTGGATGTGGTAGTAGTGAACAACTTGGAGGATGATGCGGACGAGGGTGATTCCCTCTCTAGAGATCAAGCGACACATCGCATAACCTTAGCGAACGGTGACTCTCAGTCTCACACAGACATCCCACATGACTTTTACTTGCTGAATGTGAAAGAATAGCGTTTTAATATACCATTAAATTGTTTAATGCAATCTTTCGTTACTCACATATCATTGCCGCTACGATGTACCTCGTGTATATTGTAGTACGCCAGTGAACATTTGGTTTACGAATAGTTTGTTTCGCACTACCAGTCATCAGTCTTCGAATATGACCTTAGTTTCATACCAAATATTACGATGAACCATATTCGTTAGAAAAGGTTGATGATTTTTTTCAATCCAACAAGTTTTAATAAATTATAATTCACTTTTAGCATTAAATGCTATTAATTTGGTAGCGATGCCGGGTATTACGAGCAGACATAAAAGCCGAAAGGAAGTGTCAATTCCGACACAGTCATGTGCGGTGTTCAAGCAACTCGAAAGAGTAGCAGCGTGGAATGTGCGAACGATGCATGAGAGAGAATCAACTGCGCAAATGATGAAAAATACAACATCAACATACTGGGGTTGAGTGAGGTGAGATGGACTGATTCTGACAAGGCGACGTTTTCCTGGGGAGAAACCACCTGGCGATCTGGCGGGGAAAACCAGGAAGTCATAGAAAAACTCACCAAGGAAAGCATAATATAATGGGAACCAGTCGACTCACCTATAAACAGAACTAAATTGTATTTCTAAATTATCAAGACGACCACCGTGCATCGTTATGCACCAATCGACATGAACAAACAGATGAGGAGACGATGGATTTATTCTACAACCGCCCGCAAGAGCAAATTAACAATACACCGCGACATTTCAAGTTGAGAGCAGAATTTGGCTTGGACAATGAAGGATATAAAAATGTGTGGTGCATGTGAGAGAAATGACAACAGAGAGCGCTTTGCAAATGTTTCGTTAGAGTATAGACTAGTCATTGGAGTTTGTAAAACAAACTATTACCAAAGGAGCAAATATTGACAGTCACCATCATTATCTCTTACAAAAACCGCAGCCGAAACTCAAACACAAATACATACACATACACATACACATACACATACAAACACACAAACACACACACACACACACATACAAACACACATGCACGCACACAAACACATGCACACACACAAAAACACACATACACAAACATACATACACACACAAACACATACACACACAAACACACACACAAACGCACACACACTCTCTCACACACACACACTGAACGATTCCAAAATGAAAACTCAGTTTATTATTTAATGACAATAACGAAATGACATTCTAGGACATAGGACACCAAACAAAGCCAAAGAAGCAGCCCAAACGCATTACAATTGCTGGAAATGAAACGTGGACGTATCACACCGCGATAAATCGGAAATACGCTCAGATCAAAGGAAATAGAGCACTAGGAGAGGACATAATTACATCAGCCATGCTGGAGGCAAACCACATCCTTGATACTAATTCTATTGTTGAACTAATCAACAAAGTGTGGGAAGAAGGGATAGTGTCAGAGGAAACAGGAGACTTTACAGGGTGTGGCAAATAGAAGGGTACCAATATTCTGTATCCAACAAAATGTCGGCGAAGTTCTCTTACAGAGAATCAAGAATGAAACAGAGAGGAAGAACACATATCGTGCATAGATCAGGTATTTAAGTTTCAGACCATAGAACAGAAGAATTTCTACTTTTTAACTTTAAAAAAACCTTCAGCGGCATTCGCCATCCATCCCTCCTGATCATATTTCAGGCATACGTCTTCAAAAATGACCACATTCTGAAGAACATGTATGCTAACAATCAGTGTTGTGTGGGGCACGATAGACAACAGGGCGAGTAGTTCCATACAAGAACTGGTGTAAGGCAGGGTTGTGCCATCTTGCCATTTAATTACTCTTTCTGGTTTTCAGTGATTTTGAGAATACGTTGGGAGCAGCATGTGCCATTCTCCGCCAACCATTCAGGCTGCTTGGAGGAGATTTGTTTATGTCAGATAAGGTAGTTTGGCATTTTCACTATAAGCAAGACGGCATTGTTCTTCTGCATAAAACGGTGGTGTAGAGGGTATTACACATACCAGAACGTGGGGAGGAAGTGATTAGTTTTGCACTAATACTTAAAGTTGTACTCATGGTCAATTTCCTCAGACTTTCCGAGTAAATATTACTACTTTTTCAATTTTATATTTACGAAATCATGATCAGCAATTACCTCAAAAGCCTAATTTATAATAAAAGTAGTTAGCAAGATTACGCATTAGCACATCAATCAGTTCATGCAGATACAACTGTGACCAGCTTCTTCAGGCCTCGCTCTCCACAGATCATAAGGAGCCCAGGTGATAAATGTAGTAATCAGCCAAGTTATTTGCGGCGAGTAAAACTGCAATTACACCAAACGTAAAAAAAATTACAACTACTATAACTTTGGAAACCAATATGGTATAAAAAATATAATACACTGTATGAATATGGATTATGTCATCACAAACATATGTGTAAAATAAAAACGGTAAGTTTCATTTGACGCTGAGCATAAGAAAGTTGAGAACGTTGAGAGTTGACAGCTGAGACGCTGAGAAAGAGGTAGGTCCTAAGAGAAACAATGAACAAAAGAATGCAGCTCATTAAGTCAGGTACAAAATCCCTTCGTACTTGTACTGGAGGTCCTCTTGCTGGTTACTTTGATTTACATTTAAAGCAGATATAGCACTAAACACACCTACCCAGATAACTGCAGTCTTGAAAGCCTTCATTTTATAATATCTTTATTGTTATGGTATATATATTTACATGCGCACTGAGCTGTTCACGTCTAAGATTTTAAAGTAAAGTTTATGTTGCTATTGTACATGCACCCAATATGTCTTCGGGAACCTTGTATACTCATACCTGTATTCATACTCATGGAAATGTACTAGGCACTTAATATCATACTCGTACTTATACACAGCTTTTACAAATGTATATGTCAGGCCCTTAGCCAGAAATAAGTTTTTGTCAGTTTTGAATTAATTAAACGTGTGCTTTTTAGCACGCGAACGGCATGCATAGAAGTCGTTCACGTCAATCACATACATTATTGGCCAGTTTAGTTTTGTCAATAACAAATAACCAGTGTTATTTGAACCATTATTGAATTAATGCCGATCCATTCAATTAGTTTCACTACCAGTTGTGCCAATGATAGTTGTTAATGTGGGCCCATAGACTTGGAACTATTAGTTAATCTAGTAGCCATCTGACCCTCTCTAAATTCTACTAGTCTTATCAGTTGTAATTAACCGTCTTGGCCAGTCACCTGCCAGTTTTGATAAAGGGCAGACCGGTCTCTGGCTAAGCCGCAGGTACACATACTTGTATTCATATAGCTGTATTCGACTCAGGACACAATACACACACACACACACACACACACACACACACACACACACACACACACACACACACACACACACACACACACACACACACACACACACACACACACACACACACACACACACACACAACACAACAATATTTACTACAACGAAGGAAACACTGCATGAGTAACTGCAACCGATAAATGCGTAGGTCGATACGACAGTGTTAAATTCATTGTCGTTGGGACTTGACACAGTCACAGGGGTACACAATTACAGTAGCAAAGTATAATGGTCTCCTCCTTAACAACACTTATCTACCAACACTAGAAGCTATCACCCAAGGCTAAACCACACTTTAGCGGTCGTGGCTTAAGACCTCACCGTCAGTTTTGATTTCAGTATAAATCGTGTGTCAGTTTTGGTGTACATCCAGTTTTGTGATATAGCCATGATACAGTCTTGTGAGACACCCTAAAAGACAAGCCTTTTAACATTGGATAATTACGACGTAAAAGTTTGATATTAGCAATGCTTTGCGCCGGATGTGTTTCTAGGCAAATTACGTAACAGTGCACCGGGTATGTATGGCGGTCAAGCTTCATGTCGAGTTCGCTGTTAACGTTACGCAGTGTTATCATGGGACACTCTGCGTTTGTTGTTTCCTGGCTATTTTTCGTTCTTTTCACATTCCAGCGAAGAACAAGTAAGACACACAGTTTGAAGTTATTACATACATGCCAACCTTCTGAAATGAAAAAGAAGGAGACGGCCAGTGACGCGGGAACGAAATTAATATTGGGGAGGCTAACGAAGCTTCAGCGCCACTAAAAAATTATTTTCATCGCCGCATATCTTCACATCTATCTTCCCTCACCTTGTGGCTGTCTTGGTGTGGCTCGACTGTGACATCGGAAGACGGGGGTAGGAGGGGGGTGCTGTTGGACACAAATACACATTAATCGTCTCATAAAATTTACATTTCCACCCGCCATTTGCGCCATTTGCCACAAAAACAAACATTCACACTCACATTTAATGGGGGGGGGGCAGAACCAGCATGATTGGTAGCATGATTGGTGTGGCTGAGTGTACAAAGCAAAATTCCGTTGTCATTTAAAAACTTATCTTTACAACCCTGCTTATCCACCATAGTTCCCTAGCGCATTGACCCATCTGTTGACAACTGGACTACTGCTTATGGATTTTGAGATTGACCAATCTTTTTGTCTTGATGCGCCTCTGAGCTTGGTTTCCAACGAATTAGGCACAATAGAAATTATCTTATTATTATTATTAAAACACATTCGTAGTTTACATACATTTTATGTATGCTGATCATGGCAATAAATAATGTGTATCTGTGTTAATACAGGTGACAACTTAGCACGTTCCAAGATCATGTATGTTTAGGCAATTTTCACTAGCTGTGACTGCGACGTTGTCTTGCCTGTCGTAGGTAGTGAGAAGATGGTCACCCTCTCCGAATATTCTGAGATCAAACCGTTTAACGACTATAGAGCTGTGGCCGTGCAGAGGTATACTGTGCCACCACACAGCCTGACGTCTGTATGGGCCTACCGAGCTGTCCCGAGAAACGGCCATTGCAGACTGAGAAAGGCCACCGTGTCAGTACCTCATGCACACTCTGTACACGAAACAAGTCTAGAATATGCAATCGAATATCGACTTAGTAAAACAATTTGACTTTGTAAACTTGTTTTGTTCAAGGTATATCATTGTCCATTTCTGCTAGCTAGATCCAAATTACAAATGCGTTCTTCTTTCATCAATATGGTTGTCTTAATCTGACGTGTTGGCAACACAGTCGCGCCGAGTTGAACATAAC
Organism: Escarpia spicata; assembly: GCA_963995525.1. Classification (NCBI taxonomy): domain Eukaryota; kingdom Metazoa; phylum Annelida; class Polychaeta; order Sabellida; family Siboglinidae; genus Escarpia; species Escarpia spicata. The sequence continues at coordinate 48,946,410 of OZ023208.1, forward strand.
GTATGCGTTTGAATGCTCGTGTTTTTATATTGGTGTTGTCGACATTTCTTGCTCTCTCAGAAACCACAAGGTCGACAAGTTCGTTGGTTTGAAGGTCAATTGTCAGCACGTCAACTTACTGAGGATGCAGCTTTAACGTGTTGCAGATACCTACAACACGGCAGTTACCCCTTAATAAAACCCTTTGACGAAATGTTGCCTGACAATTACTATGTCAACCGCACGGACATGGTTCACTTCGACGTGCCAACGAACAACGTGGACATTAGCTACGAGAGAGTGAAACCGAGACAAGGGGAGTGGTTTGCAGTAGCTTATCTCAGTGACCGCAACCCTGAAGACGATAAGATCCGACTCAAAACAAAGGTACGTTTGCCCGTCGAACTGATGGTTTCTAGGATGATGCCATTATGTCGAATCATAGAGTGCTACGTTCGCTCATACTATATAATTAGTATTTGTAACTTCAGTAAGTAACGGTAACATGGCAACACGGTCTACTATGTACTATAGCACCATTGTACTAAAGGCGCAATTATTTATGTGCCTCTATGTAATGTCCATTGCACAAGAAAGAGTTGTCACAGCAAGCCGCGTAGTGTTTTCTAAGGACGATTGGTTATGACTTGTACGTGGTATTTGAATGAATACCCATACGATAGATTGATGTTAACAATAATACCAGCATTTCGAACATTTCGAGGATTTCTTTTAAACATTTCCAAATGATTCTGATTATTTTAACCTCTTTTTCCAATAGATTCCTTCCGTCCCAGTTTAATGACGCCATCATATCATATGACAGTTTGTGGGTTCCTTCGTCTCGGTTGAGTGGTGCTTACCGTATTCAGATTGCTTCTTGTGTCTTTTCATTCTGTTGGTCTGTGTACCATTTCCACTCCCCACAGACTAGAAAATAGCTCTTTGTGATTGTATGGGCTGTTAGAGCCGAGGCATTGATGGTGGACATCGATTTGTTTCATTTCGCTACTCGTCTGTTGCTTCCTTTGCGTGTTCTCTACATCCGTCTTATGCTCTTTCATTCTTGTTTTGAACATTCTTATCTTTCTCTGTTACTTCCATGATTAGGGTTACTTTATATATTTCTTTATCGGTGTTTTTGTTAATGGTAACACGACATGACACAACTGGTTTTCCTCCTTTCAACTGTAGCTCTATAATTTCTTTCACCAATTCTTGCCAGTTCTTCCTGTGGTGTTTTGTTTTGCCCACCAGTGGTTGGGGTGTATCTGTTAAGTCTCTGGACACTTTGTATGCTGTCGTTTGAGTGTAGACTACAATACGTTTGAGTGGTATGCATACACCACCCTAACATCCGTGGTACTTTTTCTAGCCTCGGATGCAAGTACCAGTACTGATATTTGGCGATCCCTTCTCCGTGGAAGTCAGTTCTGCCTTATATTTCTTTGGGTAATCCCTTATTTAGCTTTTCTTGTATTGCTTAGTCGCATAGTATTGTATTAATATTCTCCTGATATTCTTCCGTCTTCGTAATTTGTGTGGTCTTTCGTAGTCAAAGGGGACTAGGGTAATGTACTACTCCTTCTGTAGGACTAGGGTAATGTACTACTCCTTCCGTAGGACTAGGGTAATGTACTACTCCTTCTGTAGGACTAGTGTAATGTACCAATCCTTCTGTAGGACTAGGGTAATGTACTACCCCTTCCGTAGGAGTAGGGTAATGTACTACCCCTTCCGTAGGAGTAGGGTAATGTACTGCTCCTTCTGTAGGACTAGAGTAACATGCTGCTCCTTCTGTAGGACTAGGGTAATGTACTACTCTTTCTGTAGGACTAGGGTAATGTACCACTCTTTCTGTAGGACTAGGGTAATATACTACTACTTCTGTAGGACTAGGGTAATGTACTGCTCCTTCTGTTGGATTAGGGTAATGTACTACTCGTTCTGTAGGACTATGGTAATGTACTACTCCTTCTGTAGGACTAGCGTAATGTACTACTCCTTCTGAAGGACTATAGGGTAATGTTCTACACCTTCCGTAGGACTATGGTAATGTACTACTCCTTCTGTAGGACTATGGTAATGTATTAATCATTATGTAGGACTAGGGTAATGTACTACTCCTTCTGTGGGAATATGGTAATGTACTACTCCTTCTGTAGGACTAGGGTAATGTATTACTCCTTATGTAGGACTAGGGTAATGTACTACTCCTTCTGTAGGACTAGGGTAATGTACTACTCCTTCTGTGGGACTAGGGTAATGTACTACCACTTCGGAAGGACTATGGTAATGTACTACTCCTTCTGTAGAACTATGGTAATGTATTAATCATTATGTAGGACTAGGGTAATGTACTACTCCTTCTGTAGAACTAGGGTAATGTACTACCACTTATGTAGGACTAGGGTAATGTACTACTCCTTCTGAGGAACTAGGGTAATGTACTACTCCTTCTGAGGGACTAGGGTAGTGTACTACTCCTTCAGTAGGAATAGGGTAGTATACTATTCCTTCTGTGGGACTAGAGTAATGTACTATCCCTTCGGTAGGACTAGGGTAATGTACTACTCCTTCTGTAGGACTAGGATGATGTACTACTCCTTCTGTAGGACTAGGGTAATGTACTACTCCTTCTGTAGGACTAGCGTAATGTATTACCCCTTCCGTAGGACTATGGTAATGTACTACTTCTTCTGTAGAACTATGGCAATGTATTAATCATTATGTAGGACTAGGATAATGTACTACTCCTTCTGTAGGACTAGGGTAATGCACTACTCCTCCTGTAGAACTAGGATGATGTACTACTCCTTCTGTAGGACTAAGGTAATGTACTACTCTTTCTGTAGGACTAAGGTAATGTAACACTCCTGTAGGACTAGGGTAATGTACTACTCCTTCTGTAGGACTAGGGTAATGTACTACTCCTTCTGTACGACTAGGGTAATGTACTACTCTTTCTGTACGACTAGGGTAATGTACTACTCCTTCTGTAGGACTGGGGTAATGTACCACTCCTTCTGTAGGACTAGGGTAATGTATTAATCCTTCTGTAGGACTAGGGTAATGTACTACTCCTTCTGTAGGACAAAGGTAATGTACTACTCTTTCTGTAGGACTATGGTAATGTACCACGCCTTCTGTAGGACTAGGGTAGTGTACTACTCTTTCTGTAGGACTAGGGTAATGTACTACTCCTTCTGCAGGACTGGCGTAATGTACTACTCCTTCCGTAGGACTATGGTAATGTACTACTCCTTCTGTAAGACTAGGGTAATGTACTACTCTTTCTGTAGGACTAGTGTAATGTACTATTCCTTCTGTAGGACTAGGGTAATGTACTACTCCTTCTGTAGGACTGGGGTAATGTACTACTCTTTCTGTAGGACGAGGGTAATGTACCACTCCTTCTGTAGGACTAGGGTAATGTACTACTCCTTCTGTAGGACTGGGGTAATGAACTGCTCCTTCTGTAGGACTAGGGTAATGTACTACTCCTTGTGTAGGACTAGGATAATGTTCTGCTCCGTCTGTAGGACTATGGTAATGTACTGCTCTTTCTGTAGGACGAGGGTAATGTACTACTCCTTCTGTAGGACTAGGGTAATGTACTGCTCCTTCTGTAGGACTGGGGTAATGTACTACTCCTTATGTAGGACTGGGGTAATGTACTATTCCTTCTGTAGGACTAGGGTAATGGACTGCTCCGTATGTAGGACTAGGGTAATGTACTGCTCCGTATGTAGGACTGGGGTAATGTACTACTCCTTCTGTAGGACTAGGGTAATGTACCATTCCTTCTGTAGGACTAGGGTAATGTACTGCTCCTTCTGTAGGACTGGAGTAATGTACTACTCCTTTTGTAGGACTAGGGTAATGTACCACTCCTTCTATAGGACTAGGGTAATGTACTGCTCCTTCTGTAGGACTAGGGTAATGTACCACTCCTTCTATAGGACTAGGGTAATGTACCACTCCTTCTGTAGGACTAGGGTAATGTACCACTCCTTCTATAGGACTAGGGTAATGTACCACTCCTTCTGTAGGACTAGGGTAATGTACCACTCCTTCTATAGGACTAGGGTAATGTACTGCTCCTTCTGTAGGACTAGGGTAATGTACCACTCCTTCTATAGGACTAGGGTAATGTACCACTCCTTCTGTAGGATTAGGGTAATGTACCACTCCTTCTATAGGACTAGGGTAATGTACCACTCCTTCTGTAGGACTAGGGTAATGTACCACTCCTTCTATAGGACTAGGGTAATGTACCACCTTCTGTAGGACTAGGGTAATGTACCACTCCTTCTCTAGGACTAGGGTAATGTACCACTCCTTCTATAGGATTAGGTTATGTACCACTCCTTCTATAGGACTAGGGTAATGTAACACTCCTTCTGTAGGACTAGGGTAATGTACCACTCCTTCTGTAGGACTAGGGTAATGTACCACTCCTTCTATAGGACTAGGGTAATGTACCACTCCTTCTGTAGGACTAGGGTAATGTACCACTCCTTCTATAGGACTAGGGTAATGTACTGCTCCTTCTGTAGGACTAGGGTAATGTACCACTCCTTCTATAGGACTAGGGTAATGTACCACTCCTTCTGTAGGATTAGGGTAATGTACCACTCCTTCTATAGGACTAGGGTAATGTACCACTCCTTCTGTAGGACTAGGGTAATGTACCACTCCTTCTATAGGACTAGGGTAATGTACCACCTTCTGTAGGACTAGGGTAATGTACCACTCCTTCTCTAGGACTAGGGTAATGTACCACTCCTTCTATAGGATTAGGTTATGTACCACTCCTTCTATAGGACTAGGGTAATGTAACACTCCTTCTGTAGGACTAGGGTAATGTACCACTCCTTCTGTAGGACTAGGGTAATGTACCACTCCTTCTATAGGACTAGGGTAATGTACCACTCCTTCTGTAGGACTAGGGTAATGTACCACTCCTTCTGTAGGACTAGGGTAATGTACTGCTCCTTCAGTAGGACTGGAGTAATGTACTACTCCTGCTGTAGGACTATGGTAATGTACCACTCCTTCTATAGGACTAGGGTAATGTACCACTCCTTCTGTAGGACTAGGGTAATGTACTGCTCCTTCTGTAGGACTAGGGTAATGTACCACTCCTTCTATAGGACTAGGGTAATGTACCACCTTCTGTAGGACTAGGGTAATGTACCACTCCTTCTCTAGGACTAGGGTAATGTACCACTCCTTCTATAGGATTAGGTTATGTACCACTCCTTCTATAGGACTAGGGTAATGTAACACTCCTTCTGTAGGACTAGGGTAATGTACCACTCCTTCTGTAGGACTAGGGTAATGTACCACTCCTTCTATAGGACTAGGGTAATGTACCACTCCTTCTGTAGGACTAGGGTAATGTACCACTCCTTCTGTAGGACTAGGGTAATGTACTGCTCCTTCAGTAGGACTGGAGTAATGTACCACTCCTTCTGTAGGACTAGGGTAATGTACTGCTCCTTCAGTAGGACTGGAGTAATGTACTACTCCTGCTGTAGGAATATGGTAATGTACCACTCCTTCTATAGGACTAGGGTAATGTACCACTCCTTCTGTAGGACTAGGGTAATGTACTGCTCCTTCTGTAGGACTGGAGTAATGTACTACTCCTTCTGTAGGACTAGGGTAATGTACCACTCCTTCTGTAGGACTAGGGTAATGTACCACTCCTTCTATATGACTAGGGTAATGTACCACTCCTTCTATAAGACTAGGGTAATGTACTGCTCCTTCTGTAGGACTAGGGTAATGTACCACTCCTTCTATAGGACTAGGGTAATGTACCACTCCTTCTATAGGACTAGGGTAATGTATCACTCCTTCTATAGGACTAGGGTAATGTACCACTCCTTCTGTAGGACTAGGGTAATGTACCACTCCTTCTATAGGACTAGGGTAATGTACTGCTCCTTCTGTAGAACTAGGGTAATGTACCACTCCTTCTATAGGACTAGGGTAATGTACTGCTCCTTCTGTAGGACTAGGGTAATGTACCACTCCTTCTATAGGACTAGGGTAATGTACCACTCCTTCTGTAGGACTAGGGTAATGTACCACTCCTTCTATAGGACTAGGGTAATGTACCACTCCTTCTGTAGGACTAGGGTAATGTACCACTCCTTCTATAGGACTAGGGTAATGTACCACCTTCTGTAGGACTAGGGTAATGTACCACTCCTTCTCTAGGACTAGGGTAATGTACCACTCCTTCTATAGGATTAGGTTATGTACCACTCCTTCTATAGGACTAGGGTAATGTAACACTCCTTCTGTAGGACTAGGGTAATGTACCACTCCTTCTATAGGACTAGGTTAATGTACCACTCCTTCTGTAGGACTAGGGTAATGTACCACTCCTTCTGTAGGACTAGGGTAATGTACTGCTCCTTCTGTAGGACTGGAGTAATGTACTACTCCTTCTGTAGGACTAGGGTAATGTACCACTCCTTCTATAGGACTAGGGTAATGTACCACTCCTTCTGTAGGACTAGGGTAATGTACTGCTCCTTCTGTAGGACTGGAGTAATGTACTACTCCTTCTGTAGGACTAGGGTAATGTACCACTCCTTCTGTAGGACTAGGGTAATGTACCACTCCTTCTATAGGACTAGGGTAATATACCACTCCTTCTGTAGGACTAGGGTAATGTACCACTCCTTCTATAGGATTAGGGTAATGTACCACTCCTTCTGTAGGACTAGGGTAATGTACCACTCCTTCTGTAGGACTAGGGTAATGTACCACTCCTTCTATAGGACTAGGGTAATGTACCACTCCTTCTATAGGACTAGGGTAATGTACCACTCCTTCTATAGGACTAGGGTAATGTACCACTCCTTCTGTAGGACTAGGGTAATGTACCACTCCTTCTATAGGACTAGGGTAATGTACCACTCCTTCTGTAGGATTAGGCCACTCCTTCTGTAGGACTAGGGTAATGTACTGCTCCTTCTGTAGGACTGGAGTAATGTACTACTCCTTGTGTAGGACTAGGGTAATGTACCACTCCTTCTGTAGGACTAGGGTAATGTACTGCTCCTTCAGTAGGACTGGAGTAATGTACTACTCCTGCTGTAGGACTATGGTAATGTACCACTCCTTCTATAGGACTAGGGTAATGTACCACTCCTTCTGTAGGACTAGGGTAATGTACTGCTCCTTCTGTAGGACTGGAGTAATGTACTACTCCTTCTGTAGGACTAGGGTAATGTACCACTCCTTCTGTAGGACTAGGGTAATGTACCACTCCTTCTATAGGACTAGGGTAATGTACCACTCCTTCTATAGGACTAGGGTAATGTACCTCTCCTTCTGTAGGACTAGGGTAATGTACTACTCCTTCTGTAGGACTAGGGTAATGTACCACTCCTTCTATAGGACTAGGGTAATGTACCACTCCTTCTATAGGACTAGGGTAATGTACCACTCCTTATGTAGGCCTAGGGTAATGTACCACTCCTTCTGTAGGACTAGGGTAATGTACTACTCCTTCTGTATTTCTTTCAGAGCTTTTCTTTCTTGTGCTTTTAAATTTGATAATACATCGTATGATACTCGGATAAAATGTGTATTCAAGCTTTCTTGAAAATAAGTGAAAGGCTATACGAGGTAATTAAATAGTTATAATGTTTAATGGTCTCAATTTGTGATGTTTGGCAGAAAGGAGACTACTGTAAATATTATATAGTATGTACACATTCAACTCGTTACCTGGATAAAGTTGATATTCTCAGTAAGGGACAACCAATGTTCGTCTCCGCGGACAGCCCATTACTGCGTCAGTGAGTGTCTTCGACCTGAATATAACACGTACATACACACACATACATGCACGCACGCACACACGCACAAACACGCTCACACACTCATACACACAAGCACGCACACACACGCGCGCACACAGGCACACATGCACGCAGGCGCACAGGCGTGTGCTCGCACACGCGCGCACACGCGCACACGCGCACACACGCACACACGCACACACGCACACACGCACACACGCACACACGCACACACGCACACACGCACACACGCACACACGCACACACGCACACACGCACACACGCACACACGCACACACGCACACACGCACACACGCACACACGCACACACGCACACACGCACACACGCACACACGCACACACGCACACACGCACACACGCACACACGCACACACGCACACACGCACACACGCACACACGCACACACGCACACACGCACACACGCACACACGCACACACGCACACACGCACACACGCACACACGCACACACGCACACACACTCTCTCTCTGTCACACAAACTCATACATGCGCAGACACACACGCACGCACATACACACACGCCCACACACACGTACATATTGGACACATACACACGCACATGCACGCACATACGCGTGCTGACTTAACAAGTAATACTTGTTTGTAGGTTTCAAATCGCCCATCATGCTTGGCAGTTTGACCTGAAAGTTGAGAGTTGTCGTATAGAGGGCTACGCAGACAACGACATTTGCCCGCTGTTGTTGTTCTTAAAAGCGCTGCAGCTTCCGTCTCTGTCAACCTCTGATCACTTTGTTAACTGCTCAATGCTGCCCCTTAACGACTGCGTGTTGAAAGTGTTTCAACCGACTGCCGGCAAGATGTATTACCTGGTCGCTACGACTTGGCTGAAGGCCACTGTCACGTTCACCGTGTCGCACCAGTCTCGAAGTAAGATTGAGCTTCACAAATATGTCGTGCTTTCGCGAATGCTGTGAATCAAAATTTCACATTTTCATTATTTTTACGAACATTAAACAATATTAATTACAGCAATTTCCAAAATAGAATCGTAAGAAACTGGATGGCCTCAATGTGGATGGAGACGGGTCAACTAACAGAGAGCAGACTCATTGAAAGAACGTCTGGAAAGAGGCAGATGACGATACATTTGGGAAGCCTGTGTGTGAAAGGACATGGGAGAGGGGGAGGAAGATGACTGCTGACAAATGGAATGGAAACTGCCAACAACAAACAATGCAATGCAGCAATACAACTATTAGTCGGCCCTCTGCTTACCGAACAGCATGATGATAGTATTAGTTCTGTCTATTTTTTAGCCGTCCGTCATCTATTATGTAGGCTACGTCTAGCTATAATCAAAATTAATGATGTGGCATAAACAAATCTTCATATTAATTACTAGTGTTTTTTTATTGATGACGCTTGTCAGCCTTGACCATGCATAGGCAAAGTGCCTCACCTACACAGTGACGTCATTCGTTTAATTCAGAGTGTGTGTTCTTCGACCCATACAACTTGAAGGAAAACGCCACCCGGTTCGGTGGCGAGTGTCATCGACTGCCTACTCTGACACGCGTCACAGACGGCTACTTCCAATCGACATTCGTCTTCATGGATCGCCATCTTTACTTCAACGTGCACGACCGCGAGCCTCTTGTCTTGACGGCAACGCTCTTTGGTAGAGGCGACCGCGGAGGAACGCTTGTCGTCCGCGTTAGTCTGAACGCCACGGTTATGGTACGCCAACGACTTACTGACACACTATTGCCGCTCTCTATTACGTGTAGCTCTCATGCAGTTTCTTGTCTAAAAAACATCTTTGTAACATATAAATACTTCACAGTTCGGCCAAGTTTTTAGTATGCACTCCCTCGTTTTCCCAGAATATACCATTTCAAGTAGAATAAAACAAACGTTCTGTGGTATTCCTCGGATCCCATTAGGTCAGCACGAGGGAGCTGCCTTATTTGGGCAAATCGTTTTTGCAACGCATTTAACAAATCGACTGTTGAGTTTGAGGAAAACATGAAGTTCTGTTCATGCGCTTATATTGCGCTTATATTGACGTATAACCGATACGTGTCGATGTGAATGTGACGTGTGAGAAGAAGCACGAACGCGTGGCTTGATCTTACACGTTGCGGTTGTAGAATGACTTGCAGCAGATGGCGAGTGTCGAGGTGTGTGTGTGCAGCGACAGTCGGTGCCGGTGGAGGCTGGGGACGTCGCTTGTTCTCCGCATCACTTGATCTACGTCAACAGCTCGTCGTCCCAACTCGACAAGGCTCTCTTCGTTCCATATCCTGAGTCCGGAGTCTGGTACTTAAGCACAATCGTGAGATGCTACAATACCTCGTTAGTACACACGTGTACTTTTTATCGTTGTTGTTGTTGTTGTTGCATGTGTATGTATGCGTGTTTGTGCGCGCGCACACACACACACACACATACAACACACATATACAACACACACATACAACACACACATACAACACACACATACAACAAACACATACAACACACACATACAACACACATACATACACACACACTCACACACACGCGCGCACACACACACACACATACAACACACACACACACACACACACACACACACACACACACACACACACACACACACACACACACACACACACACACACACACACACACACACACACACACACACACACACACACACACACATACAACACACACACACACATTCATACACACACCACACCACGCACACACGCACGCACGCACGCACGCACACACGAAAGCTGTTGTTAATGGGTGGTTCTTTCAGAACGCTTGTTCGTGAGCCATGCATTCACGTCTTTTCCGTCTTGTACAACATTAACATCGTTCCTTGCATTGAACGCAAATGCAACGGCAATGGTAAATGCTGGCCCATTTACTATCGCGGTCAGAATCCGCTCTCTGTTTGTGAATGTTGGAGCGGTAAGTAAGTAGTTTTGATTGTTCTGTCGTGAAAACAAGTGCTTTTTATCCGTATATTATAATAAAAAGGAATTTGAAACAGCATTGATAATATATTAAATTCTGTTTAACAATTTAATATAACGATATATTATGCCGCGGTACGATATACAAAATAGATGCACAATACACATGCATCGCTTCCTTATTGCCTGCTAATATCCCTTCTTAATGGACATATCGAAGCCTTACCTTACCTTACCTTACCTCACCATATCTCACCTTTCCTTACATTACCATACCTTGATTTACCTCACCTCACCTTACGTTACCTCACCCATCCCCTTCAAGCTTCGTGGCCCGTCAGGCTGCAGTGCATCGTCTCCGGTGTGGCCTGTCTTGGCAATCCGTTTGGCTTCTTTCCTTGCCACCCTCCAGTCGGTGCCTATCTTTCGCAACGGTTGTTCGCCAGGTTGTCTTAAGACCGTCTAGTATCCATGTTAGCGCCGTCTGGTAGTAATTATCTTCATTTTAGTGACCACGTGCACAATCCATTTCCACCTAAGCGTCACTTCGTGGGTGCATGTGTACATGCGCGCACGTGTATGTGTGGTCGGGTGTGCATGCAGGCGTGCGTGTCTGTGTTCGCACAAGCACACCGGTATCTACATCTTACATTCTCGCGACACAGGTTACCGTGGATACAGTTGCCTTGACGACCGTGAAGCCGACAGTGATCTGAGGCAACTGAATGAGGTTTTACTGCTGACACTGAGTAAGTTAGTCTTCCTGCCCGCCGCCTATGTCGCTCTCTACAAACAGTGTCACTGTGCAGCCGTCGCATACGTCTTCACAATGTTCTTCTCAACGGTGAGTAGGACCTACTAATATTCTTCAACTAGTCTACCAAATGGAGAAATGTGTACCATGACGGTATTGTAGGCGTGCATCCACGGTACGTGACGGCGTATGTCCCAGTGTTGCTTGAGCAAACGTGAATGGGAAGTTTAGTTGGATATAATTGTGCTGATCCAGTGTGTGTGTGTGTGTGTGTGTGTGTGTGTGTGTGTGTGTGTGTGTGTGTGTGTGTGTGTGTGTGTGTGTGTGTGTGTGTGTGTGTGTGTGTGTGTGTGTGTGTGTGTGTGTGTGTGTGTGTGTGTGTGTGTGTGAGAGAGAGAGAGAGTGTGTGGGTGTGGGTGAGTGTGTGTGTGTGTGTGTGTGTGCGTGTGTGTGTGTGTGTGTGTGTGTGTGTGTGTGTGTGTGTGTGTGTGTGTGTGTGTGTGTGTGTGTGTGTGTGTGTGTGTGTGTGTGTGTGTGTGTGTGTGTGTGTGTGTGTGTGTGTGTGTGTGTGTGTGTGTGTGTGTCTGTGTGTGTGCGTTTATGCGTTTGTGCGTGCGCATGTGTGGGCGTGAATATGGGCGTGTGTGTGCGTGCACGCTCCCCTGCTGTGGCCTCAATATGGTGCCGTTGGGGTATTTGGTGAGCCTCAAAGGAAGCACAGAAGCAGGTTTTTAGTGAGCCAAGTGGGTCGATGTGCAGAACAAGTCGAGCGTGGAAGTCTTTCCTGCCAGTGTGTTACGTTCGATGTCACACCACAATGGTTACACCGTAGTACGACAGTTCTTACGTAAAAAGTATTAGGTTTACATTTACCAATTGGCTTTCAATAAGAACGATGTTTAAGTTATTTTAAATCAACATCAACGTTCAATATAATGTTTAAGTAGTGTCATCTAGTTATTCGTGTATGTCTTAGCTTACTTCCCGTGTGACATATTCTGTAGTATATGTAGTATCACGATACGTCTGTACATATCACTTATGTTTGTCTGATTCAATAACGCATGGTTTTTGTCCGTATATCTAGTTATATCATTCATGTGCAGTATGCCTTCTTTCATTTTAGTTTTACCATGCATGTGATGTCAAATCCAAGTACAAGTACTGTTTGCTCAAATACCACGTGTTGGCACACTCAGATTTCTTCGGTGCCATATTCTCTTTCTGCGTCACTATGCTTGAAATGGCAGCATTGACCCCACAATGTCGACTGACTTTGTTGACGGCCGTGGCTCTTGGGCTTACAGCTGGCGTACGATGGGACAGAACCATTCTGTATGTGTTCCTTGTGCCGAATCTCGCCGCATCAGCCATCTTGGTAATTTCATGGGTGCGTTGTCTCAGTTCTCCATTCACAATACGTCTAGTCGGTCACTGTGCATGACATTCATAATTTAACCAAATTTAACAAGATTGCCACCCAGAGAATTAACTCTAGATGGCAGGTGGACACGGACGGAAGCCCTTTGGCTTATTGAGAGTCCAACCCTTTTATCTATGTGTATCCCGCCCTTCTGAGGTATGTGTCGATTTTATTTTTAAATATATTCACGCTACTAAAACCCACACAATCAGCAGATAATATGTTCCATTCATTTACAGTCCTTCGTGAAAATGAGAACTTTCTTACGTATAATCTACATTGCTCTTTTACTAATGCAACTTCATGTCCTCTAGTCCTTCTATCTTTCTTAACAGGAACAAATATTTCTATCAATATTTTCATAATCAGTTTCAACACTTCTATCTGATCTCCTCTCAAACTCCTGGTCTCTAGTGTTGTTAAACCAGAATCTTTTAGGCGTATTTCATACGCGTATTTTATAACTAAGATCCCTCAGTTTTGGTATCATTTTAGTTGCTCTCCTCTGTACTCTTTCTAGCATATATATGTCCTCCTTGCTTTATGGCCTCCACGTTTGTATACAATATTTTAAATGAAGCCTAACTATTGTTTTGTACAGCGGTATTAATAGTTCTTTTTCCTTATACGCTATTTTACGTCTAATTAATCCAAGGATGTGATTTCCCTTTGAAGCTGCAATTCCGCATTGCTTTGAAACCATCATATCAGCACTAATGGTTAACCCCACGTCCTTTTCTTTTACAGTAGTACTTAGTACAGTACCTCCATTGTATATTCTACAATTTCGTTCGCATGTCCTGTGTGGAGGCATATCACCAATGATGTCTGCTTTGGATCGTGTGATTATTATGTTTAAAGTGTGACCATGTGAATGTGTCTTTTCCATCACATGCTGATGCAGACCATGATATTCTAGGATGTTGTGAAAGCGTAAAATCTTTGTATCATCCAACAAATCAACGTGTATGTTGAAATATCCAACAATCACCAAGTTGTCATGGCCCATGCAGATACACTGCAGAAAATCTGATAATTCGTCCATGAATATCGATGCGCTCAGACCATTACGGGCAGACGGTGGAGGACTATAGATAACACATACCCGGAAACAGTATGATCTATGCATCAGCTGAAGACTCATCACTTCAAATGATCTGTATGTCTTTGTGGCAAGTTGCCTCATTTCGAAAAATGCACGGTAGATGATACCAACACCTCCTCCAGTTCTGTCACTACGCGGTCAAATTTGTAGCCGTTTGGTGACAAGGACTTTATCTCTGTCTGACTAGCACCACCCGGGCTCAGCCAGGTTTCTGTCAGTGCTAGAATATCAAGTTCGTTGTCATCAAGCAACTTGACAAGTTGATCCACTTTAGATTTCACGGACCGGGTATTTAGTAGACGTGCAGTTATGGTAGGTCTCGCACACTTAGTTACACGTGGAGATGTGTGAATGTCCACTGCAATCAGATTGTGTAGGCAGGCTTTGCGTCTCACAGTAAACACGGGCAGGGGGTTGAGGATTAGTCAGTACAGCAATAAGTCTTTTCATGGACCTGCCAGCCCTACAGCCCCTACGAGTCCGACGACGATGATTCAAGCGTTCATGCGGTGCAATACAACTGTCCAGTGCTGGGTAAAGTCGGGTGACAGAGGCACATCTAGTCCTATTGTATGTGATCATGCTGCAGGAATGGTTGTTCATAATGTTCTTGTTGTCAACGTCACGCCTGGTTGACCAGCAATGTTGCAACACAGGTGCAGTTCAATTGCACAAATGCACACAATGTAAAAGTTACTAAAATACAAAAACAATATAAAACGTTTGCTAAAACCGTATAGTCCAGCATCATCATTAGACTTTCATAAAACCAACTGTATAAACTTCGCCGCTGTGTCCTGGATAAAAACTTCATAAAAACTGAAATATTTCACAGCTTGTTATTGTGCAGCCACATACAGGCGCATCCCACAATCCACCTCTTTTCAGACCATTTGATCAACCTGTCAAGATCATCTTGTAAATGCTGTCTATCTCCATCACTGTTAATCCTTCTAAACACCTAAATGTCAACACCTTGCTTGTTATATCATCGTCCAAATCGTTGACATACTGTATATTAAGGATAATATAGGTCCCAGTACTGATCCCTGTGGTATCCCACTCAAGACTGATTTCCAGTTTGAAGCCTCCCAATCAACATGTTGTCTTTTATCAATCAGCCGTTTTCCTATCTAGTTAATTATACCATGTCCTATGCCATGGGCCTTTAGTTTAAGAATAATCTTTGATGTGGCATTTTGTCGAAAGCTTTTTGAAAATATAATTAGATGATATGTACTGGTGATCCCTCGTGTACCCACTTAGTGACATCTTCCAAGAAACATAACACATTTGTTAAGCATAACCACACTTTTGGAAACCCGTGTTGATATGGGTTTATCAAGTTATGTTTAACAAGAAAATCCACCATGTGATCTTTAATTAGTCTTTCTAATAATTTGCAAATCACCGATGTTAAACTCACTTGTCTATAGTTCTCTGACTTGTTTCTCGAACCTTTTTTAAATAACAGTATCATGTTTGCTTCTTTCCATTCTAAAGGAACCACACCCTCTTCTAATGACAAATTGAAAACTATTGCAAGCGGTATGCTAATTTGTTCTACAATTTCCAATAGTAGTTTGGGCGGAATCCCATCCACTCCAGGTGATTTATTATCCTTCATAGCCCTTATTTTCTTAGTTACCATTTCCGGGGTTACAATTAAATGTCCTAAATAGTTCCCTGGTAAAAACCAAACTAAAATACTCATTCAGGTCTTCTGCCATTAAGAATCCCTCCGATATGATATTTTCAGCACTATCTTCTGACTGATCTTATCCTGAACTTTGTGTTTGCTTCGAACATACGCATACAAATTCTTGCTGTCGTGTTTTGTATTACAAGCTAATTTTTGTTTATAGCTTCTCTTTGAATGTCTAATTTCAGCTGTAGCCTGGTTAAGTGCTTCTTTATAAAAGTTGTAGTCTTCATCATTTCCAGTACGTCTATATGACTTCCACATGATTTGTTTGTACTCAATTTTTGTAATGGCTTCTTTAGATAAGTGTTTCTTTTTGGACTGTTTTCCTTGTTTTTTGTGGGTTTTTTTTCAAGGAAACAAATTTAATGACGATGCACTCAATTTCACTCTTTAAAATATTCCAGCATTCTGTTGCTGTCTTATGCGTAAGTGTGTTATTCCAGTCTATCTTTACTAAATATTTCCTCATGTTCTTATATCTTCCTTTGTGGAAATTTCTCTTGTACTGCTTTTTATTATTTCTTTCTGATTTTGCTTTGATGGTAAAATGTATCTGGTTGTGATCACTATTCTCCAGTGGCTCACATATCTTGACATTGTCAACTAATTCATTCTGTGAGGACAAAACTATGTCTAACACATTCTCACCCCTGGTTGGTTCTAGCACATGTTGAGAAAGGAAACTATCTTGTACTAAAACTAAAAACTTGTGGTCCTCACTACCCATACTCTGTAGAGATTTCCATTTTATATGCCTTTATTTTAAAATCCCCCATAATAACACAGTCCCGTTTGCTCACTTCCCTTATAGCGTTTTGTACTTTTTCATTCTCTTCTATACTTATGATTCGACTTCAATAAACTAACCCAACCGTTAACGTTGTGTTTCCTGTAACTATGTTACACCAAACAGCTTCTTCGCAATCTGCTTCTCTTTCTAATTTTATTTCACCAGCCTGGATATATTCTTTAATATATAAATTTCTTCCTATTTTATCCGTCCTAAACATTACATATCCTGTCAGTCCCAATTCGGCATCTGATATATCGGTGGTGGTCCAGGATTCGGTTATACCTATTATATGAGGGTCAATATCTTCTACCATAATGTTTAGTTCATTTTCTTTTGTTTACTATACTCCTTGCATTTAAACAAACACATTTATATCCAGCTTCAGAAGAGTTTTCCAGACTGTTATTTGCTGATTTATATTTGTGCTGTCTTTATCTATGCCTCCATTTTCAGGCTTTTCTGTGAGTCCCCCCTGCGAATCTAGTTTAAATAGATGCAATATGTCCCACTGTCAACAGATCGCAGCAGGTTCTGTGAGAAAACTGCTGCCCACTTTCCACTTTGATGGAGGCCATCTCTCATGTACATATCTTCCCTCCCAACAAAGTATCCCCATAAATCTGTGAATCCCACCCCTATTCTTCACACATCTGCTCAACTAGCGCGTTGATCTCCATCATTTTGCAGTTTCTATACGTTGCACCCCTTCCTCCCATTACTGGCAACATTCCTGGGAGAATAATAAGTTCAACTCTTGTCTTCTTTAGCTTCCTCACTAACTGTCTGTACTTTTGTATTCCAGTTGTTCCCTCCCTGTCTGCATTATTTGTCACTACGTGTACTAGTATAGACCCTCCCTTGCCATGTCCCAATACCTTCTCTACCCTTTCAGTAACATCCCAGCCCCTGGTAGACAAACAACGACGTAAATGCTGTCGTCGATTCTCCAATTTCTTCCCCCCAATCACCTTCCCTCCTGTCAGTCTCCTTTCCCCAGTCGTCTTGCCACTCCTCTGCTCCTCAGTCTCACGGTATTCCCAACTCTCTCAACATAATACAAAAACCAAGAAAGAAAATCAGTACCAAAATAAGGGATTGTTTAGATTTCTTATCTGAACGTTTCCTAAAATACCAATATCACAGGCTCTGCCAAATTAACCAAAGATTGTCACATATGTTACAAACGTGTCTCTGTGTCGTGTGTCACCATAGGCGGATCCAGGGGGCCTGGGGGCACAGGCCCCCTGGATCCGACCCTTTGAAATGTGCCCCCGTTCAGGTTACAGTAAGCTGAAGTCACACCGTTGCGGTGGCGAACATTTTTCAACGGGATCCCCCCACCCGTCTTCTTCACAGTCGAGCCAGGCGGGTCAGAGGAAGAGCTGAATAATAGCTGCGGATACTACGGCCGCTCAGCACCCCCTCCCCTGTGTCTTCCTATGTCACCAATCGAGCCGAGACAGCTGAAGTAGTTACGGCGGCGCCGCAGCGAAACAGTTTCTACACCATTTGGTTCAATCGCTTTACAACGGTGACCCAGTGCAGTGTCATTTTAACGTTGTGTCAATGTTTCATCGACATTACTCGCGTCATTATTACTACAGTGGTGTCATCAACAACGCAGGGCTTCAGGTGTTACAAGGGATTCGACTGCTACCCGAGCCGCCGGAGGCTCTATTTCCTACTGTCCGGAATGGCGCTTGCTGTAGTCGCTGTGCTGGTATACGGTCTGTTTGAAACGGAGTCCAACTACAGGTATCTGCACAGCGCCTGGCACGTCTGCGCTGCCTTATGTACGACACTGCTGCTGCCGCCTTATCCGCAGTCCTCAGTTGGTCAGTACACTCACTCCACCCTTTTGTACGTAGTAATTAAGTTAAAGCAACTGCTTTGATACTCTAACTGCGAGCACACTAATACAACAAATTACTGATGAAGTTGACTTCACGCTGTGCTCTATGTTAAGAAATGTACAACGCTGTGCATGAACTCTATGTTAAGAAATGTACAAAACGTATGTTTCTACGTTGAAAACACCGTATCATTCTGTTATATAAATGATGGTTGCGGTGGGATACAAACCGATCGGTGGTGTTCCAGCGTCACGAATAGTGATTTCGACATATTAACATAACCACTTGTTCTTAAGAATATACATTATTTAGTATCGCTATTTCACTCTGTGTTATGTCTAAATAGGTTACATTGGGTTTGCAGACGTAGCGGGAGAAGGACCAACTACAAAATCAAGCCAGAAAGTCGGTCATGTGTGCAAGATATTGCTAGCGACACTTCGTGACTACCGGAAGAACTATGACTCGAAGAGAAAAGACGAAAAACGAGCTCTTCTCCGGAGACCAAATGACACACCATCTCTCCTTACCGAACGGTGACTACGATACAAAAAAGTCGCCAATTAAATTCACAACAACCTACATGACATGTGACTCAACTGTTGATGGTGAAAGAATATTATTTTGACGTCATCTTGACACACAGTTATTTACCAGTATGACTTACCAATCATGCTTCGTGTATCGTGTTGTACGCAAGTGAACATAATGTTTAGGAATACTTTCATTCGGTCATTGACCTTTATGAGATGACAGATGAGATTACAAAAAAAATCTTTTCTGCCAGGTTGACGGAAGGATTACGTTAAACAACTTGTTGCGAGATGGCTTAACAAAGTTTGAATATGAGCTTAGTTTCACACTACGCCGATGATCATTTTTGGTTAGAAAAGTCGATGAATGTATTTAATCCATCAGTTTTGGAAATACAATCTTAGTATTTACTTTTCAGGAAGACCGTGTTAAATTGTAATGCATTGTTTAGTACAGTATACATACGTACGGGATGAACTTGGATATGGGGGGAGGGTTGAGTCGGAGTTCAGCACCCCGCTGCTGTCAGTCATGACTTTCGACGGGGCGGGGTACTGTTGGAGATTTATTTGCGGTGACGTTCCAACTTTTTGCATGAATCTCACGCACTACTTCAATGCTGTAGGACATAACATCAGATGACGGGGGCTGCGGTTGAATATGTTCAGGGATCTACCATAAAGATGATTCATCAATGCAGTTTCAGCACGGAGATTGTCACTCCGATTGTGCTTTCCAAAAACATCTACACAATTAACAAAATATTAGGGGACACAGTAAATTTTAGGGACGCGGCCACACAAGCCACCCCCCGTCCCGTCGCTATTATGCATTGCAGATTTCTTTTTGAAAAATGACGCTTTAAACAGTAAGCATGAATTAACAAACAGAATTGGTTTTGCTACGACTATTGCTACGTATTTTATTTGGGCATGTAGACTGGGGACATTTAACCGCATTAACGATCGTGTGTCAGAGAACTGTACTGTTTCGGGAATGAAATACTGTTTCACCGAATGACTCGATCAGTACCATGTAGGGGGCCTACCGCAAGCCATTAGTTATATGTCGACCGAAAGCATGAGGTAACAGTTTCAGGGGCGGGTCCGGAGAGGGTAATCTAGGGCCGGCCCCTAAACCTTCACTGGCGTCCGACGCAAATTCATATTCGGTGGTGTGAGTCGGACCTTCAGCACAACTCGACGACTTTTCGCACCGCGTCGCCGTAACTTCAGCTTATTGTAACTGAAACGGGGGCACATTCCAAAGGTCTAGGGGCCACGGTTTATGGGGTCCATTCAAAAAGGTCTGGGGATACATGCCCCCAGGCCCTCTGTTTCTGTTGTTTCTGTTGAATCTATGTTTCTGTCGTGATCTTTGTGACATTGCTTGTATGATGCACCACTGCGAACAATTCCGCTCAGACGGCTTCTCTAGTTGTTGTGCCGATATGATCCAATTGGCTTATACAGCCCTGCATGTGCTGCAGTTTGTGTTCACATGAATGCAGGACAATCGTAACCGAAACGGTTTACTTGCCAAATAACTACTTTCATAGCAATCGCCATAGTGTCGTAACTAAAGGACTAGTGTTTCCCTGAACTTAAATACCCGTTTCCCCCAATGTGATAATAAATGCAGAACAGTCATGTGTTGAGCGCATGGGAACGTTATTTCTAACCAGACATGAGTAAACGTGTAGGAACATGCGTTTCCTTTTGGGATGGTCGGTCATGGCTACAGTTCTGTATTGGTTGTTCTTCAATAATTACTTCATTACTACCGTTAAATTAGGACCAAGTCCACAAAACACATGTAAAACATGAGTTTGTATATATGGTTGATTCTCACAAAACCTGGACACATTGTCGATTTGGCGACTTTCATATATAGTTTTTCATATTTTAATATGATGAAGTAGACATATTGAAGATAAACCTTGGGACATCTTAATATGGTTATTCCTGCCAGAGAGAGGGGTTTTAAATTACGTGTCCGATTCGTGTGATACCACGCGAAACACATCGACCGTCCGTCTTGCAACATCTCGTATATATGTAATATTAGACACTAGGTATTTTTATTGTTTTCTGGTACATAGAATGCATAAACCGTCATGTGTAATGTAAATTCATCAGCTGTCAACGCACGGTTTAGTGGTTTTCTTGTTGTTTAAGTTGATCACACTTAATTGCTTGCACTCCTTCCTTCCACGTCATACATCACACCATGTATATATATATATAATATATATACATGTACATATTTAACAACATATTTTGATTTACAATGTTGTTTCTGACTTAATCATAACACGGATCGAAATTGGCAAACGTACGTCTGCTCCTGTATGCTTTCGCAATATGGAGTGCGGATTAGACCGAAAACGGCACAGGGTCGCGGTCCAGTGTGCGCCGATTGATGGGATCTCCCGCCGGATAAATTAGCCAATCAGCAGCCTCTGTGCCGTTATCTTGCACAAAGTCCAGTATGCAAATCGGCTGTGCCTGATGTGCATACCATCATGTCTACGTGGTGATGTGAACGATTTCACGATGGAAATTAGTCGTAGATCAGTGGCATGTGTCCATCTCGTCAGCAACATAAACATGAAAATACTACATTACCAAAGATTCTCACTAGCCTGACAACAGTGAATATGATCCTACAAATGAAAGTCAGTGTGTTCTAGTCAAGCATGGTATTTGCCAAGCGTTTGTCAAATATACACCACAATAAGACGTTCCGTGGCACACATGTTCAGTATTCATTCAGCTCTGAATTGGCAAACGAATCAAGGTGTGGAGAGTATTAAAATGCTACATAGATGGCACAATCAATCTGTAGGGGGAAGCATAAATTCTACCAATCATATCATGTGGAATGTTTCATTAGAATATGTTGCATAATATGTTGTTACTTCAGATACCATTGCCAAAGTTATGTAGTAACATTTTAATGAAAAAAACAAATGCCACACAGTATCATTAAAACAACATTTTAGTACACATAACAGAAAACCAGAATGCATTGATTAATTCCAACATGATCAAATTCCAGGGTTCAAGTATCATTAAAATGAAATCTGTTTATACAAATTAATACTGCACTACAATAAGACTGCTTCGTTTAACAACAGATTTAACAGTACAACCATCTGTTGTATTGTATGTTTCACACATATACTCCTGGGTAATATGTAGCATACCTCTGTGATTGTCATCAATGTACAACATTTGTTGGCATCATGTAATCAACAATTGCTACAACAGTTATATTTTATACAAAAATAGTTTCAAAACCACAATTAAAACATGATTACTTAACAGATTACTAGCACATTTGAGCCATTAGCAACATGCGCTCTTGCATGCAAGCACACATTCATGTCATACTTCCTTCTTTTCATAACGTTGATGTTTCAAGATGCATCACTACACAGATTCCAGTGAGATTAATTATTTATAATTTCAGTAAAGTTCGCACTATCATCATTACATGTCGGCAAACAAAGTTCTCAAAAGAGCAACTTTGTACAAATGAAAATGGATTCCTGGTGTACACTACGCCTTAGTTGTGCTCTCTTAGAGAAAACATTACCAGTGCGATAGCCGACATATTTCATTATGGTCTAGAACACAATCACTTTCAAACACATTGACACATGTGTACATTGAAAGTTACACATTTATACACCCTGTATCATATTTTGCATAGTGAGCGTGTTAAAAATAGCCATGTCTTGGCAAAAGCAAACATGCAAAATATTATGAATATCTGCTAGTCGATCAAGTGTTGAGTTGGAAGATAATTGTTTTCTCAGAAAACATCAGGCATTGCAAAATTCTGCCTGCTTCTAACAACATGCTGGAATATTCTGTGACGTGCAGAGATAAACCAATTAAGTTGTAAGAGGGTCATCAATTGTAAGGTATTGCTAAATATCAACTGATAAACTACACTGTTCATTTGATATGTAAACATGTGGCTTATACTTGTTGCTAAGCTCCACTGTCATTAATTCCTCTGTTTGTCTCATCGTCTCATTTTTTAACATGTCTCAAAGTGGTATGCTGTAGTGGACGCCTTACGTATTTGTGACTTTAACCCAAGTCACTTGAGCAACATGATTAACATCTCTTGTACAAACAAACTGGTAACTCTTGTTCATATGGTATATGAAATGTTGACATGAATGAAAAAGATAGTTTTGCCCAAATTAGCCCCCATCAAGATATTTCCACTATTACAAAATACATACATAACCATGCAAAAGCAAACCACGGTGGTCTTTTTTAGAAAGAAAGTTGCACCTTCCGTGCCATCACATTGTGATATATCGGACTGTAATAAACATCAGATTTCACAATCCATTATGAAGACAACAAACATGTTGATATGTATTATGGACACATGTACACACAAATATTTTGTTACTGATTTATTGTGTGCCAATTCGTAGAGCTGACGGCTGGTATCACTTGTCTGCAGTGAAAGCTTGTTCTCCTGTGATGGCCCGACCCAAGATCAGCGCATGGATGTCATGAGTCCCTGTAACATCCACAAGAACAATGTGTATGTTTCGTGCTACAGCTTCATTGTATGAGATATACAACTTGAACACATTTTGTTACACTGCGCAACTATTCATGTTAACTGACCTATCCATCACGTCACCTGTTGCCTAGAAAAAAAACTGTCAAGTGATAAAAATGGATACCTAACACAAGGTGCGTTCGTACATTCAACTGTATATTTTGCTGAAATTCTGGCCACAAATGAGAATATGCGGCCACGGCACCGTGCTGCATATGGGTTTTTGTGCTGGCAACAACGCAGGACAAGTGATGATTGGCCTAATGTCTGATGCTAATTATTATGCTAATTACCTCGTTGTCTCTGGCGCAAGGAGCCAATCATCGTGCGGTAGTGGCGCACAGTCACAGATTACAACGAGCTCTTGGTCACTTCGTTTTGTGAAAGCAGGTGGAGTGGTCACATCAACAAATTTTGGCCCTCCCATCCCTCCCAAATTTTTGATAGCGTTAGGGACATACCATGTACATCATTGGTGGAAGAGGGGTTGATAGCAAATCTCAAAGCTTTCCCCGTTTTCTTAGTGCAGGTGGACAATGTGTTCACGGGGTTTTAACGCCGAGACAGCTCGCTTCTCTTCCACTGGTGATTTTAATAAGTGGGGCGTAATGGCCCCACTTATAGGTTTAGGCTAAATCTTGATACAATGTAACTCTTCAGCAGGTAGTTGGGATTATAGTTAGGTGAATGAATGGTGTGCTTGGTTAGTACGGTACGGTGCCTAAGGTCTACTGTGATTACAGTAGTAATGATGTTGTATATATCTATAACAATACTGCTAATGTTGTATATGCCGAAATGTGGGCTCTGTCAACCTGAGGGACAGGAGACTAGTATGGGCTCAGTCACAGGCCTGGCCTTGGGATGTAGAGCCCACATTTCTCTCTCTAACTTAATCTCTTAATAAACGTCATTCATTTGGCCTTCTTTCATCACTATTCATGACTTGTGTTGGTGCTTGCATAAAAGTATTTCTTTATGACCTAAACATTAGGCAGTAACAACTGTATGCATTGATGTTTGATTTGTGAGATGTCATGTAACTGTAGTGATGTAATTCACATATCAACATTGCTGGCACAGGCAAAGCGTGACGGAGGTCATGCGCAACATTCTGACTGTGAGGTAAGCAAACTGCAACATATTAACATTATGGTTATGCTGTATCACAGATGAGTAAAACATATCTAAATGAAACGGGCAAATCCGCCATAGTAATAATAATAATAGTAAATAATAACTTTATTTATACACTAAAATCCAATGTAAATTATGTTCAGTAGTGTCTACAATCTATTAAAATATAAATAATAATAATATTTATAAAACCTGGCTAAACTAGATAAACGTAACCACACAAACAAAGTAGGAAATAAACAGTACCATTAGTAAATAAATAACTATACATTGGAAGTTCAAATAAGGATGACAATCCCCATGAACGATTAATATTCACTATTTCTCATTTCCCATCTCCCAGATCGAAATGGTGTTAATGTCTGTGACAAATGAAAAGGTTGGAAGATGTGCAGGTTACACGTTTCTTGTGACCAGCGACACTCACCTTCATATGTGTTTACAGCCTCGAGGTTCATGACGTGTCGTATGACATGATACTCGTCACAGATGCCATTGGCTCCAAGCATGTCGCGTGCATTGCGAGCGATGTCCAGGGCCTTGCCACAGTTGTTGCGTTTGATCAGTGAGATCTGCTCTGGACTTGCTCTAAAACAATCACAAGGTTTCACTGGACGATGTGTCAAAGTCACTTCTGTGTTCTGAATTGTGTTGTTGTCATATCTATCTACCAACTTAAATGTACATGCACAGTGGATCCTCTCTATTAATATATCTAAACTTGGGACAGGACGAATGTGACCTGTATGGAGAGGTGACCTTATTAATGGAACTAATTTCCTATACTTGACTTGAAATAAGTTGGGACTGTCCAAAGGAGACCCTAATTGTGAGGTGGCTGTATTATCGAGGTGACCATAAAGCGACGTTTGACATACAGGGCTTAGTCCTATTTCATCAAAGAACAGTACTTCATTCTGTCTAACTATTATCAAGATTGTGATTTTATTTAGAAAAACAAGAAGGAATTTGGAAATATACGTATCTTTTATCTTATACAATAAAAGCTGTTGGTCTCTTGTCTCTGGCATCAATGGTAGGATATATAAAAGATACCATGTAGGGGGTAAATAACCAGGGAAAGTTGTCATTGACTTGCAACCTCCCTGAAGGCACTTATTCACATTTACTTGAGATACACATTATGACTTGAATGTCTGTATAAATTATTGAAGTAATTCCATTCAACAGGCTCATGAAAGTTAACATATTACAGACACCACCAAGATGGTCGTGGATTGGTGGTGCTGGTGGCCCTGTGTTGAGATGACCCCTTACCTGTGCTGGTCGTTGAGACGACCCACCCTGAGACATGCTTGTAGGCCAAGGCTCACTTCAGTCAACATGTCCGCCAGCTTCTTCTGAATCAACTGGTTCTTGGCAAGTGGCCGACCAAACTGCAGCCTACAACAGCAGCACCTTGTGTAACTGGGATCAAGATTACGGCTTTGTCTTGAAAACTAGGAGATAACAAAACTGGGTTGTTATTAAAACTGTCAACACTTAAATATTTTACACAAAGAATAAATTATATTAAAACTATTGATGTATAGGAAGTTTTCTAAAGTTAACTACACACATTGGATATAAATAATGGAATGTGTTATTTAGTCGTTGCACTGTGTGTGTGTGTGTGTGTGTGTGTGCGTGTGTGCGTGTGTGTGTGTGTGTGCGTGTGTGTGTGTTAGCGTGTGCATGCATGCATGTGAGCGAGCGTGTGAGTGAGCATGCCTGCGTGCGTGCATGCGTGTGTGACAATGTGCATGACAGTGGACATGTGCGCACCACACATTCTTACTATTGTCATTAATAATGAATCCAGAAAGTCATGGACATTTTACGCTTTGTAGTTATCAGTAATTTTACAGTGCACATACCTTCTACCATCTATAAAATCAGGAATTTTCATATTAGAAGTTTTGTTTTAAAAGAAATGTATCATTCAGACTTATTTTCTTTTATACTTATTTTGCTTTTTCTAGGTTTCTAGAGTGTAGTTGTGCTTGCTGACTTGCCTGTCCTTGGAGTACTGTCTCGCAGTAGACAAACAGAACTCAGCAGCCCCCAGCACCCCCCATGCTATCCCAAACCTTGCACTGTTCAAGCATCCAAAGGGGCCCTGCAAACAAACCAGACATCATTTAACCACGTGTCCTTTGTAATAAATACAAGAAAATAAACAAACAGTATACTGGCATTAAAACTGCCGTGATCTATTTTAATAAAAGCATGCATCATTTTTATAAAAACATCCAAAATTTTACTTTGATCATTAGATCAGGTAAGTTCCAACATTGTAAGTAGCTTTATTTTATAACATATTAGCTGATGTATCCAGCATTGCACAGAGAAATATGTTTTCCAAATAAAGCTGTGTCTACGTCAATGGATATCTACAAATATTCAAACTTAAGAGGGCACTCTGGAAAGCATGTCCCACCCTCAAATCATTTGCACTGAAATCTGACCCACATTTTGTATACAAGTGTTGTGGCATAATTCTGACTGTGGAAAATGTAGTAAGTTCTATATCTCCAACACTTAAATCTGGCCCAAAATGTGTAAAAGTTAAGTAAAAAGTAACGCTTCCCAGAGAAGTCAAGATGGTGTTCAATTGAACAGGTCTGCCAAGGAGTAAAGTGTAAAGCATTTTCGACAGTCCTAAGGACTGGATACTGTGCAATATAAGAACTCACAAAGCTTGATTACTTGGGAATCATTCAGCAAGCTGCAATTAATGCGCAAAGACTATTCATACACAAATATCCACCATTGTCTATAGCAAGGTAGTCATTCATAGAGCTGAGTGAACTGGAGCTATGTACAGTGAACGAGCTTGCCCAAGGTTCGACACCGTTGCACAGGATTTGAACCTGGATTATCTCGGTTGAGAGTCCGAAGCTCTAGCCACTGTACCATGGCGCTACACTGTACACTGTCACGGTGTGTTGTGGCATAATTCTGACCATTGAAAATTGATTCACCTTCACATTTCCAATACTTAAATCTGACCCACCCCCCAAAATGCAGTTCACTTAAAACTGAGTGAACCCTTATGATGGGCGGATTTTGGATTTGACCAATGTGGATGGGTGCAACCCCCCAATTAAAGAACTAGCTGCTGCACACCCCTTAAGGCTCATAAAAAATCTCCAACTGCCCCTCCCTTGACAGCAACACTGGGGGACACATGCAACTCAACACCACATTGAGGTGTGCTCAAGCAGAAATGGGGGGCACACACCCACACCCCTGTACCTGCCATAGATTCCCCCAGCCCACCATCTTATTAAATTAAATGCTCACTTGGCCTAGTGTTTTAGAGAACTGTGGTCTGGATAAATCCCACTTGTTTGCCACACTGAATGTAATACATGTTTGCAACAGAATATTATTTGACACTGACCATGAGTCCAATGGCGTGGGGCAGTAGGTTCTCCGCCGGAACCTCCACATCTTCCATTACCACTTGTCCAGTGATGCTTGCCCGCAGCGAGAATTTACCCTCAATCTTTGGGGTGCTTAACCCCTTCATGCCCTTTTCAAGGATGAAACCACGTATGCGGTTGTTGTCAACATCCGACTTTGCCCAGACGATGAATATATCTGCTATAGGACTGTTTGTGATCCTAAAAATAAACAGTTATACTTCATTCACAGTGTGTGTGTGCATGCGTGCGTGCATGCGTATGTATAACATCCTTCTTACACATCGAGTAATTACAATTTCAAATGTTAATGTATTTTACTTACTTACATAGTCCTCTTTTTGTGGGGTCATACCGAAGGACTATAAAAAAAAACATTAATCTTAATATAATCTTGTGTTTACTAAGAAAACAGCTTGTAATACTACACACAGACATATACAATAAAACAACTATAGCATTGTGTATGAAAAAAACAATAAATTATACGCAACATTGTCAAGTTCATTATCATACACTATCTACAGAACATCCTGATATTTTTGTCAAAACTAAAGATATTAAACATATATTTAAATCCCAGTGATGTCACAGTTATAATGGCCTTGCATGCATGTGTCGATCTGAAGTTCAGGGTTTTATTGTTAGATGACATTAGTGTGTTATGTCATGCCAATACAAACTGCGTTTTGCATGGTATCGTATTCGTGGGTATCAATTAGCAAGTTAAGTCGGTGTATCTCATCCAGGTTTGTAGAGGGGAGTATTACTTTTCAATCACGTGTAAACTAACCTAAATGCAATATGTATGTCAAGTATATGTCAACTGCAATGATACCCAAACTATAACTCACAAAATTATAAATGCAAACTCATAAATCATCAACATTCATTAATGCTATTTGAACTAACAAAGTGTTCCACTATGACCACATAAATCGCATTGGTACACGTTAAGCCTACCACGACTTTGTTCCGTTGAGCGTGTATGTTTTGTTGGCTTTGTTGTACTTGGCTCTGGTCTCCATACTCCCAGGATCACTGCCGTGGTTAGGCTCTGTCAGACCAAAACAACCAACCAACTCTCCCGTCGCTGAAACATTGACATCGTGTTAACAGCATACATGTCGACTTACAGGAAACCATAGGAACACAACACTGAACAGTGTACCAGATAATTTGGAAAAAATAATCAGCATTGACTAATGTTACCAGTTCACATACAGCCAAGATGTTTACCCTGCAAAACACGGACCTATCAACACAAAGTTGAATATTCTACAAATTACGAGACAATCAATTTCTATAAGATGCCAAAAAAGAATACAATTACAGAGTTAGAGTACATGCACAATTATAGGCAGATCTTGTCCATTTAACCACAATATATTAACTGAACCTAGTCATATATACCACGCTATACAAGTCTACACAATACACATTATTATTAATATATAATACAATATAAAATGCCATTTAAATAATAATGATGTAACAAATAAATGCTATGGAGCAGGAGTACAAGAAAAATATGTCAGCAGCCAAGTGGTAATAAGCCAGATATGGATAAGAAAGGCCGAGAAACTAATCAATTAAGATGGGAGGAATTACAAACTATCTGACGTGTACAGTGATGTCACATGTCATATGTACTGAAGAAGCTGGTCTGCTACGCAGGCAAAAGACTCTACAACTACAAGGTCAAATCATCTATTGGATATGTCACAACAATTTTTTTACATAAATATGTCAGAGGGTTTCTTTCTCAAAGAGCTTACCAAGTCTTGGCAGATATTTCTCTTTCTGTTGATCAGTGCCGTAAATATTGATGGGATGCATAACAAGTGATGACTGGACACTCATGGCTGACCGATAGCTACTGTCCACTCTGTAAAATTACCACCGGTAACATGTCAAACAGAACAAGTGATGACTGGACACTCATGGGTGACCAGTAACTACTGTCCACCCTGACAATGACCACCAGTAACATGTCAAACGGAATAAGTGATGACTGGACACTCATGGGTGACCGGTAGCTACTGTCCACCCTGTACAATGACCACCAGTAACATGTCAAACGGAACAAGTGATGACTGGACACTCATGACTGCCTGGTAGATACTGTCCACCCTGTACAATGACCACCAGTTAACATGTCAAACAGAACAAGTGATGACTGAACACTCATGGCTGCCTGGTAGTTACTGTCCACCCTGTACAATGACCACCAGTTAAAATGTCAAATGGAACAAGTGATGACTGGACACTCATGGCTGCCTGGTAGATACTGTCCACCATGTACAATGACCACCAGTTAACATGTCAAACAGAACAAGTGATGACTGGACACTCATGGCTGCCTGGTAGCTACTGTCCACCCTGTACAATGACCACCAGTAACATGTCAAACAGAACAAGTGATGACTGAACATTCATGGCTGACCAGTAACTACTGTCCACCCTGACAATGACCACCAGTAAGATGTGAAACAGAATGGTCAAACGTGGTGTAATTAATTGTCTTTGTAAGTGTAATCTTTCTATAATATAAATAGATCAAATGTGTTGAATACCAAATAATGATGTATTGTATAATGTATCTTCCACAAATCTGATATATTTACGTAAAATTAAAACAAACATTATTCATTAATTTTCTGTAAAACAAACTGCACAAATGTGGTTTGTGTGCTGGTACTTCTTAGTCCACTTTCTCATTACTATATATATATTATATTACGTTATTCTATAACAAAGATTATTATAGCAAAGATAGTTTATATCCATCTAGTAATTTAGATACTGCTATAGCAACAGTTGGTAAGGGTCAATGTAATAGCACCAAATACAATAAGTAAGGCCTCATAATTGTAGATGGTCTAGTGTAGGATCAATGTCTGGTAATGGTCATTATACACATAATCAGACAACGTTGTGTCTCAGTATTGGGAAGACAGAAGGATGAGAGAAGACAGAGTCACTGGTGTTACATTTTTTATATTACATAAATCCATTTACAAATTGTTAGTTTTACATTCTGTTTGACCTCATTGAAACAAACTGATCTGTTCAACAACAGTCAATGTGGTAAGTGTTAATTTTAAGCAGTTGTTCTTTTACAAGCATTACTGTTTTGATTCATGAATGTATGACATAAAACTTTTATTTTGAATATGGGCTCTGGCCAAGGATTTAGTTTGTCCACGGTGCACATGGCCGCTATACCTTTCTAGTTCGCGTGTGAGGAGTCCGTAAGCAACGTAGCCTGCTCCTGCACAGCCGTAGCCCTGGACAGTCGGCCCCAGTGCCCCCAACTGCCCCATCTCTGTCATGATCTCCCTGTGGAACACTGACAACCACACAAACTGTCACGTCATTATCTCATCAAGTTGGATATTTAAAATTATAATAACTGCACAGTTTATCCTATGATATAAACAAAGACACAACTGAAATGCTACGTTGTTTTCCTAAATGGAGCAGACATAGTGATAACAAGTGGGTAGCTTTCACTTTCTATTTAGGACACTTAAAACATTTAAACTGCAAATAATCTTTGCTTCCTTACCTTCATCTCTGTTGGCATGAAGAATTCTTGGCATTAGCTTTTCCTGGCAGTAGTCGTGGAACTGGTCACGCAGTATCACCTCTTCTTCTGTCAGTTGGTCGTTGATGTCAAATGCATCCTGCCAGTCAAACTTTACATCTGCAACACCTCCACCACTGCAGGTATTAACATATTTTCTTATAATAAATTACAACATTTCTATAGACCCATATATTCTTTTTAGTGTTATATGGTGCTTTACATCTTACACAATATTATCTAAAATATATATATATATACACTGTATATATATTATTTGCACACCAAACAAATATATATATTAGTTTGGTGTGCAAATAATGACACATATTGTTTCTGCCTTTCTGGTTATACCTTTCTGGTTATACTATGTATGCGTACAGTTAAGTTAGAATCATTTAAAACATATCATCCATGCACCCAGGGGTCAAATTTTAAGCAGACTGGTTGTGGTCTGCAGTCTGCTTAAAGCAGTGATGCAGCAGCAGTTTGCTGTAGTGCTATAAATGCTTATGTCTGGTCTGTGTACGCTGCATTTAGGGAGAAAGTGTATAAATGACATAAAATAAAACAATAATTGAAGACTGATGCTACATTCATAAACAGTACATCAGTTTAAAATTTCAAAATACCAATTGTGGATAGTCAACTCTGGAAATCAACATTAGTAGGCATTCATTATATCATTTGATAAACTGTATGTCATCAAACTCACATCTGGCATCATGTAAAACACTCGATGCCTCCCAGCGTATGCTGTATACAAAATTACTCATAACAGATAAATTAGTTTGACTATAATAATTAACTATGAACAGTAAATACTGTACGACAAGGGGTGAATGCATAATATACTTTTTTCATCACCATCAGCAAGTTGGACAATGAATTGCAGTCTGAGTAGTGGTAAATATTGATAACACAACAACTGTTCTGGAAGATATTGTTAAATTTTTGCTATTCAAACTGATCTGATGTTGGTGAACATTACTTAAAGGAAAACAAAAGGCAACGTTTTGGTGTTAAGCATCTAAAAGAGTTAATACAAACTAACAATTTCCAACTACAATAACATTTTTAACGTCAGCGGTTTACCAGGAAAACATTTTTGAACACGCAACTACCGAATTTCTATGGACTACGCCATTGTTAGAAGAAAGTGACATCACACTGTCGTAACTTTTCTGTGTACTATTTGTTCCCAACTCCGTTAGGTGGCGCTATGGTAAGTTTACCAATTAAACTATGTGCACATGCGCTGTGACTGTGTAAATAAGATGGCTTTCCAATTCTTCGGAAGACAACGAAAACCAAATCGATTTCGAAGCCGCTGGTTACCGGTTTGAACCACAAAAACAATGGAAGATACGACAGAGGCGGGTGCCGGTGGGCACGAACAGGAAGGCCCACGGGTAGTCGAAATGTCGAGGCGCATACCATGCCGAGATGAAATTGACTGGTGTCGGTGTCGGTGTGGAAAATGCTGCAGCGATCTCCTTGACCTTGTTCAGGAACAAGAACTGAATATGTCTGCTGCCAGGAGGCGGTTGCTACTCGACAGCAACGCTGTTGGTGAAGGTAATTATGTTTAGTTTATTGTTTAAATAGCCGATGAGCCTAAGTTCCGGGCTGCGTATGAACAGCGAGAGATGATCGCTCGTGCCGGGACACGTCACTTGTCTTACATTTGGGATTGGTTGACGTTTAACTTAGTTAGATCTCACTCTCAGTGCCACTGGACTCAGTGTTTGAACTTTGACATGTCCATTTTCGAATACCACCCATGGCTGTACCTTCACTTTTAAAAAAATGTAGTTGAATGGTTCCATGATTCATGTGAATCAAAATTGTACAGGTCAGAGCTATGATAGAAAATAAGCAGGAATGAACACTATGATAATATAATATGTGGCAGTACTACTTTTTAAACACATGGCAGGTAGATTATTTTTAACTTTATGCATACTGCAATTTTTCTGCCCAAAGTTTACATTGGCTCTTATGAATAAAATATACCTTGACAATTTTTCAGCCAGAGCCCCCATTTGTTTTGGTGACAAAGAAAATGACCACCGTTTTGTGTGCAAATATTGACACATTTCAAAACGGCCTTCCTTAATCTGCATGATATTTCTATGGACCCAGGTATAATACTGCGATGAATACAGTTAGAGGATCGTGATGCATTCTTTGTGAAAAAAAATTCAGAATAATAATCCATGTTTGCTTAACATTTGTGTAAAACTATTATTTAAAAGCTTAATTCTTTGTTACAGATGGATTGCTGTGCATTACAAAGAGCAGGGGATTTAGAATTCTTTGTTTGGAGCAGGTGATGCTGCAGAATGGGAATTACGCCGTCCAACAAACAAGTACGTATATATGTGCATGCATTGTTACAAGACCAGTGAAATGTGTTGTTAAATATTTATTGAAATGTATTAATAATGAACACAATACAACATCATAGTAGCACTAGCAATACAAATATATATGATAATTTTATCAGCAATCTCATGCCTGATGCCCAAATTATTAACAATCTTCCAGGGAAATTACTTAGTGGACTTACCATACGTCATCTACCATCCACATGCTAAGCAAATTCACATCATTGAACTGACTACCATTTGAACCTAACATCAAGAAAGATCATGTATTCAAAACTAACAAGTATGTCGCACTAATCCATGATGTAAACAATAACGGAATAAAATCAGAATTAACATGCATTGAAATAGGTTGCAGAGGCTATGTATCTGAACTCAACAAATCTAAGACTGACAACCTCCTTTAAATCTCTTGGAATAAAACCACCAACAAAACAACTAATTCAATCGTATGCTTGTCTAAACTAGCCCTGCTAACGCCATTCACCCTTTCTAAATGTAAAGACGAACCACACTGGTTTGACCCAAGACTAATTTAAATATGATGACCATCACCCTAATATGACAATAATTGCCAAATAAAATTCCCCTCAACAGCAAGTAATCCTACATAAATGTGTTCATTTTCAATATGACTTACCTTAACCGTTGGTCATTATTTACCTAAGCCTGCTACAATATACTACTATACATAGTTATTTACTGTATTCACACATGTACTTGGGTTATCGTTTCACACTATTGTGTTCTACGGTAAGAATAAAGTGATACTCTCTCACTACAGAACAAATTATAATGGTTCCACTTAAGTTATCATAACGTATAGATACAATGTTTATTGCACCGTCATAATTTGTTCTGTAGTGCAAAATTATCAATATTTGCCTTATTCCAGAAGAACACACGTTTAATGGTAAACAATTTATATAAAGGAATGGTGTCATTATAGAACCGATTTTTATATGTCATTTATTTACAATGTCAGATGTTTATTTGAGCCTAATTTATTTCAGGTCTCTCAGGTGGGCTGCATACACCAGTCTCATCAGGTTTGTCTGGGCTGGGACGTGGTCGGTAGTTCCATGCCAGAGCAGACAGCATCAATCTAGCTTTCATTCCTACAGTGAAGAATAGTGCATGCAGTATTCTAATAAAATGTCTGCAAACAACTGGTGTAACAAACCAGTCTATATGTTGTTAGTAAGCAGCTGTTATTTACCTTATGACTGTAGCATTCAGTGAACTTTAAAGTGCTTTTCCTGTCTTAAAGTGTTGGTTGTTTTTAGTAACAATACAATGGCCAATCATGGTAACCATATTGGTACATTAGTAAACCAATACTGATCCTTACAAATAAGGCATTCCATCATCACATTCCTTCACATAATTTATTATAACTTGTTTTTTCTTCTTAATTTCTGTATCTTCTGTATATACAGTCACTGTATTTTGATATCATGTTTTGATTTTATATTTCTTTAATAAAATTGGTGATAATGACACAAGTGCTCTTATTTATTTCATTACAGACAATTGCATTCTGGAATGTAATTATTACACGGAGATGTAATTTATTACACTCAAGTAACTTTACTCATAAATGTACACAGCAATTGATTACAAGGAATAGGTAGGGTGATACAGAATGGACACTATCCATCTGTGGAGTATTTGCCCCCTCACATCTGAGTAACTAAACTACTGAAAAGTTGGTCATCAGGAACTTTGACTATGTAACATTTTTGGTCCCATTCATAAGTCGGTGGTCCACATATTAACACATAACATGTAAACAGCATTTACATTATCAGTTTTGGAAGTCTGAATAAACACATTTACTGATAAGGTAGTAGTCATGCTGGCTGGTACTTTTGAGTAGCCATCCTGAAAAACGAGCTGGATGCCTATGAAATGCAGTAATTTCGAAAACTTATTATAATGTTAGTTATGCATAGGAGCTAATTTAGTGTATTTGGGATTCAAGTCGGTGACTGGAATTCACCTTGGGTCGTGGTCCCTGCTCATCATCTACTGATTTCAAATCTAAATGTTACTTGTTGCTTTGGACATGCCTCAGGTATAAAATGAATACATATCGAGTTTGCTACTTACTTCAGCAACTGTGCGTCACCGTTGCATGTTGCACAACACCACCACAGATGGTTTGATACATTCTGTATCCAATGAAAGAGGTCCTCGCATCCCTTGCCTTGGACCTTCACAGTAAACTTGCGGTTGATGCCTTTCCCCATGTGCCACATCTTGTTGGTGATCGAGCTGAAATGCAAATTACAATTATTTATATTTTTGATCCAAATTCAAGATATTTTCACAACAGCTGTTACCTGTTTTTGCTGTTGGTGTGCAAAAAAAACTAGTTAGTGAAGATGTGTGCACATGGTATATTATTAAAGATATTTCAACAATATATGATTATTGAGTGATGCCAGTATTTTTATAATACAAACATGGTGTATCTGGTGAGCTCATTGATAACTATATTCGGATCACATAATTACTCCCAGAGATATCCTTCCAAATGCAGAATTTAAATGTTTTTTTTATAGAAAATGGCCATCAAATGTGGCATAATGGATAAAAATTACTTGATATTGACACCCTTATTCCATGGATAAGAGTGGTTTAAAGGTATATAATTGTTATAAAATTATATCTATTCACAGTAAACATAATAAGCTATCATAATCTGGCATAAAACAAACAAGTTTGTATTTTTTTCTAAAAAAAAACACTTTTACCTGGGTTGTATCCCCTTAACTAAAATTGAGTAACATTATGGAATTTTACTAAATACAAATGAAGCCATTTTAAACGTTTTACAATAGAGTATATAGTGATATTCTTCGTCACATAAACAGTAGTCACACAATTATATACGAAGTCCAATTATATAACATCATGACATAAATAATAGGCCAAACATTTCGATATATGACAATGTCTAATGCAATATTATTGATGCAGAACGTATTTTTGTTCATTTAACACAAAATACAGTAAGTTTTGCTATAAACGTTATTATAAACGACAATCATTCCAGCCCATGTTAATCCGTTACTGTAAATTGTAATATCGCTCACGCGACTTGATTGCCGTTAACTTTTGCTATTCGGCTATCTTCTAAAGACTAAAGTCTAAACTCTTTGTGGTGCAATATAGTACATTCTGGTACTGTTTTGGCTTGGCTCCAGCATATCTTGCATCTCAAATGTCAACAGATTTTAATTGGATACCAAGTAACTCGGTACTAACCTTCTTGCGATCGATTTCGCGGCGGCGGCGGCGGCGCGTTTGACCGAAAATATGTGTCGCTTCGACGGCCGAGGTCCGTGACTAAATGTCGTAGGCACTGCACCTGGCTTCAAACATCGACGTTGGCGACGTTTTGTCGGATCTTGTGTCATTAACTGACGATATAGATTTCCTTCGAAGCACGTTTCTTCAAAATGATCTGAACATAGTGCGTTGTATTTCGAAGGCTTCCAACCAGCCTGTCCACAGTTGTGAATCCACTATTTCACTTCTGCCTCGTTTCAAAGGGAAACAAAAAAGACAGCTCCTTATCCTTCGCTGTACTATTGTTACAACCGTATGTAGAGCAGTGTGGCATATTGCAAGTCACGTTTTCACTGTAAGCTCAACTTATACTAATATAACGAACCGCATCCCATGAACATGAACCAACTACTCGAACTACACAAGACAGTGTGTCGTACACAGCAAAACTAATGCTGCTCGTTTATTGGTTGCTTTCGGCCAAATGAACGCGTCATCAGTAAGATGGCAGTCTACATGTTATCGCACATTTCGTTAGAATCTTCCACTTTAAGACTACATTCCGAGTAAACCACTGAACTGAAAATGTTGATTGTAGATGCAAATGGTTAGTTTGTGCTAAATCTTTTAGGTGCTAAACACCACAACGTTCCCTTTTGTTTTCCTTTAAAGAGGCACATTATCTTCATTGACCAGAAATATGACATAAATATTTACAAACATTATTAAAGGGAGGTTATCCAGTCATTTGTTATCATAAAATCTATTATAAAGTATAAACGACATACCTACTATTTTTTTATAACATACTGACCCCCAAAAAATTTTTGAATCAATAATTTTGTTGTTGTTTAAATTTGTGTTTGGGGAAGAGACAATTTGTTTACTTAGTAGCACACCACTTTCGAAGGCGTAGCCTCAGGTCCAGTTACTAATTAGCTGGATATATATATATATATATATGTATGTATCTTGTGATATATCATTATACTCCTGTCGGGCCGTAATCTTTCTTCTAATTATCTGAGCTCGCAATTCAAGGATTTGAATGACAGCTCAGTGAATTCTGTAAACACCGAATTACGAGGGTATTTAATTGTTAAAACTTTGAGTATTTAATTGTTTAAAAAAATTGTGTTACTTTGTTGAAACACCTTTGGGCAGTAAGTATACTGGAATACATGTATTTGATTTCTACTGTATAACATGATTTTACAATAAAACAAATGGACAACCTCGTTTTAATGTGCTCTATGATATGGATGACATGTGTTGATAGACCATTCATCACCTTTAAAACAAATGGACAACCTCGCTTTAATGTGATCTATGATATGGATGACATATGTTGATAGACCATTCATCACCTTTACTGCTGGTACTGTAACAGGCCATTCTTGCAATGCTTTGTGTGCTCAATGGCAAACATCGACGGACAATCTGTTGTAATGCCATTGTTTGTCTGAAATAATGAAAACAGTCAAGTTGTTAAATGTTTAGTTTCTGAAGAATTTTGGTTTTAACTTTTAAATGGAACTACATTTTTTATTCTACAAATTTCCACATTGTTTCAGGTACAAAACGGACATACATTATCTTAAACATATTTTGCTTTAGCACACTATGCAGTCGAACTTAGAGATCTAAACTGCCTTGAGCAGCTCTGTTGTCATCATTCATTTTGGAAGTATACTGCCCTAGACAACATCGGGGACTGGTGCAATTTGGAGCACTATGGTGGAAGGAATGCATTAGCATAACAAATAGAGTTTCATAGAGTAAACAAAATTAAGCCAATGAATTGCAGTATGTCCCATATAGATTTGAATTGAACTCGTCAAAATGTTCCCTGGTGATTATATATATATATATATATAAAATAATTATATATATATATGTGTGTGTGTCATCTGCTGTCAGAAACGACCATAAGTCGTGAATCGCTATCCGAGCTTCATGTCTTCAAAATTTTCTATTCATAATTTGAAATTATATTTTCATTTTTGTATTAATGTGCTATTTTATTTTACCAAATCGATGTCGCTCTTTCCGATGAGCTTAGTTTTGAGCCAATTATGATGCTCCTTATATAAATAATCAACGAAATATTGCATTATCAAAATACCTTGCACTGACCTATACAGGTCATGCTGCACTGACCTATGACTTGACCTGTCATGCTACAGAAAATGGCGGATCTCAGCGATTTCGGAGTTAGCTGTGGCGATGTCCGAAATGAGTTCAACTGTGTTCAATGAGTATTTCAAAGCAGCCAAAAGGGCGAGCGGTGGGGAAAGTGAAACCATTGTGAAGGTGATGAGGATGGCAATGTTGCAAGTTGAAATGGCACCAAAGCATCTGATCCAGGACTGCCAATTGGAAGAACGAGAGGGAGAATGAGAGGAAGCATGAGAGGAGGAAGGATAGGAAGAATGAGAAGATGTAGGAGAGGTAGAATGAGCAGAAGGAGTGGAAGAACGAGAGAGGAAGGGGAGAAAGTAAGAAAGGTAGAATGAGAGGAAGGAGAGGACAAAGGAGAGGAAGTACGAGAGTAAGACGGAGAAGAAGAATGAGAGAAAGAACGAGAGGAAGTAGAAGAGGAAGGAGAGGGCAAACTAGAGGAAAAAGGACAGGAAGAATGAATGAGAGGAAGGAGGAGAGGAAGAAGGACAGGAAGAACGAAAGGAAGGAGGAGAGGAAGGAACGAGACGTGGAACAAGAGGAAGAAGGAGAGGAAGATTGACAGGAAGGAGAGGAAAAACAAGAGGAAGAACCCATTTCCAACCACTGGCCTTCTTTGAATAAAGTTTCATACAACTGCCCTTTGACACAACTCCATGTCCCTTTAAACAAAACACTTCCACTGATTGGTTTAAAAGGTTGCTAAGGCCTTCTTTGTGTAAACTAAAACATATCATTGAAAAGTTTAAATCACAATTATCTCAGTAAGACTATAGCAAATTTCTACACAGGGCCCTCAGGGAAATTGAGACTGTGAAGCAAGTAATTGTTACAGAATGACAGACTTGGTATCGATTGAAAGCTCTTTCACTGCTGCATCTGATGAATCTGACTTATGATCTGTTCTGACAGCTGTTGACACACATGCATACACTATAAATATTAATTATTGTATTAAACCTTATCATTAGGCCATATAAAATAATTCCAGATTTCTCTTC
Organism: Escarpia spicata; assembly: GCA_963995525.1. Classification (NCBI taxonomy): domain Eukaryota; kingdom Metazoa; phylum Annelida; class Polychaeta; order Sabellida; family Siboglinidae; genus Escarpia; species Escarpia spicata. The sequence goes on from OZ023208.1 coordinate 48,986,975, forward strand.
AGAACTTTGTCAAAAAGTAAATCGGAGTGCAATTTTTATCTAAGTATGCTGATGGAGGTGTTAACAACTATCAAAAGGGCAATTCTTAACAATCATCAACTTAAGTACATGTACCAAGTGTAATTTCTTACAAGCAGCAAACCAGTAGACAAATTAAATTTGGCTTGATATGAATCACAGTTTTCACTTATTGCCCCAGAATATACATTTAGAGGAATACTTACATTTAAATTAATCTTTGCAGCATCTATTTTTAAATATTCACACACACTTATGAGAAACTAATAGTTTATTTTTGGCATATAACTAAGGCACTACTGACGAAAATCAGTTGAGCCCATATTTTAGGCTAGACTATAGGGCACTTGTGTCGAATCTGGACCCACCTAAATTTTGCAGTGATAACTTTAGTTTTGCCTAACTTTGATATCTCAGTGCATTAGTTCCATTATTCAACATTATCCGAGGCATATTTACATTTAAGAATATTGCATCTTAGCACACTTTTGAGGCATAGTGCCTTGGTTTGCATCAACACATACTGCTACACTGTATATTGCTCATTTTACACACGCGATGCGGTAATGTTAAATAATTTATTGTCCAATGTGTCTCCTTTCCAGAATAAATATAATTATTATTGCAAGCTATACATTGAAACATTACGTGTAAATATCTAATAATTTGTGATACATTAAACAAAAATACGCAAGTCAAAATGGTTGCATGCAATATAAGAATTATTTAAACATTTATCAAATCAAATACTTTGATTTCCACAGCAAGTATGGTTGCAAAAGTCGGATTTCGAAACAGAAGCAGGACGGATGATTTGGCCGGCATAGATGATAGAGCCCGCCGACACCGGTTACAGAAACAGTTGATTCGGCCTTGATGCTTGATGTAATAATCCCTTATGGCTTTACAGCTGTTCACAGCTGTAAAGGGATTATTACAATGCAAGCAGGTCACGGTTAGGGTTCAGCACACTGTGGGATTTCCTGCTTGATTACAGACGAAAAAAAGTGCATTATATTTTTGAGAAATTATTTTTTACAATGTTCACTTGCTCTGACATAAGTGCATTTGAGTAGTCAGATTTCTAGATGTGATTGTAGCAGCTGTTGACAGTAAAATGGTGTCTTTTTTAGCTGATTTTACTAAGCGGAAGGGTATCTGGCAGCAATTTGGCTAGTTGACACTCTAGCCGGATTACTGCCTGCATACATTTGTAAATATTGACGGGTGTCATACATACAGGCATTTTGCAAGAGCTAGAGATATTAGATTTTGACTAAAATCGACCAGCATGTCAATGTGACAATGGCAATGAGATGATAATAACAGCAGGTGGGAAGTTTAAGAAACTTTATAGGTCACGTTTTCTTATAATCACATAAAACATTAACATGGTCGCCAATGGGAAAACTGACAGTGTGCTGAGCCCGTTAACCGGTTGCACGAACGGATGTAGGGGGCCGAAACATGCGACTGAAGCCTGTAGGAGAATGACTCTTTGACACTGTCCCTATTCCGAGACATAAACATGCAGTGCCAGTGGTGCAGGAGACTGCTACATAGATCGGGCAATCACGTGCCCTTCGAAGTATTGCAAATTAACAAACATTGAACTGTAGCCTAGCAAATTATGTTATAAATAAATATGCCAACTTAAACGTACTGTCAGACCGCGAAACGTCAAACACAGTCAAAGACGTTATTGGTAAACAACGTCAACGTGCACCTCTACCCACCGGAAATTGTAGGCAGAACCTATTTGAGAAGAATTCGTCCTCCACTCGGACAGCCCGTCCGAGTGGAGGACGAATTCTTCTCACACCTCGGCTTGGGTCCCCCAGAGGAGGACCTGGAAAATCGGGACTTGTTCAAAACATTAATTTAGATATAGATGGAAGATAAGAAAAACGCTAATCCGATTAACAATCTCCTTATTGTTTCAATAATTGTTATTATTTGGAACACTGACCTCATTGCACGCGTTTTACAGCTGAATACGCTCGCAGAAACACAGTCATTTAAACGTAAGACAGAACATTTATTTTTTAAAAAACAACTACTGGTTCAGAATATTGGTCGCTTGTGCAAAAGTGTCTTTGTATTATGTCGATATAATTATTGTCGAAAATGCTTAGTTTACATGTATAAAACGGAACATATATACACACATATATATATAGTCCGTAATTGTTCCTGTCATGTGTTATCAGATCCGTTCCTGATATATAACTGCATCCGGTTTTCTGCGTCAAATACTTTTCTATATAATATACTTTAAATATTATATATGAAACCATATAACATCCTAATCGAACACAGGCAGATTATTCAAATGTACGCTAGAATGCGGTATTTTTGTCTTTTTCATGGAACTATACGTTGATAATTTCAATATTTTGACAGACGACAGCCATGGCTGATTTGGGAGAAACAGTGTTAAAAATTCTGGCAGATCGCGAAGGTTTTGATACATTAGACATTGCGAAAGAATTGAATGTCGACCACCAGAAAACCGTGGGTGCTGTGAAAAGCCTACTTGCGTTAGGTGATGTAAGTGCTTGCTGTAAATAACTAGCAGCGGCGTGTGTCAACAAGCTGATGAAATCAGCAATGAGACTAACCGAAGACTCCGACTGTCCCTTACTTACAGTGGTTACACGTGTGCGGCGTCTCCACCGGCACCTTTACACCTAACGTCTATAGTACTGCATACTACTGGCCAGTCCGTTTTCATGAATATCTGAAGAAACGATTACAATAGATATAAACGTACTCCATCTCTCTAACTTCTAAGTCTAACAGTTATTTCATTCAATCGATGTGATTATGTGTTTTTTTGTGCACAAATTGTTTTAATTTTAAAAGTTTGTATTTTGGTGAACAACTGTATTTTACTTTGTCTTATAAATACCACCTATGAAAACATGCCTCGTGAAAATATATCTGGAAGCCCACCACGCCAGTGGTTATTAACCAGTGAACGAGACGAGAGTTATAAACTATGTATTCAAGATAAGATATTCTTTATTGTGACTTTTACTTAGCAACCACACCCTCTCTCGATCATGTCTCATAAACATTGTGTGGCACAATCTATTTTAGCGGCGAGATCTAATGAGATTTCAACAAGCACGGTAAGCGACAATACATAATGGGCGGCCTCTTGACTATATACAGCTTCAGGGGACTAGCTAGCTAGATTCATTCCATTTGCTACATGATGGGAGTTGAAGCATACCAGGTTTCTTTAAAACTGAGTGGCACAGTCACTGGCACTTGTGTAGAATGCAGGCCCAACTACCTAGCTTTGCCCAACTACCTATGATTTCAATATGTCTCTTGAGCGACACGTAACAAACATTTGCAGAAATACATATTACCACCTCCATAGCATTGGACCCATTCGTTGATACTTAAACAAAGAACACACAAAACAACTTGTGCATGCGCTAGTCATTTCACGAATGGCTTCCTGTGAAGAGTCGCATTACTTTCAAGACCTTATTTCTCACTTTCAAATGCCTTCATGGGCTCGCACCTCCATATCTATCAGTACTTCTCTCTCCGTATCGCCCGGCACGCTGTCTACGCTCCTCCGATCAGCTACTCTTTAAACAACCCACTACCCGCACTAAACTCGGCGAATGAGCATTCTCATGTGCAACTACCATTCACAGTGTGCCAATGCACTAGTGTCAATCAGCTAAAAGTGGCACTGACGACACATCTTTTCACAAATTATTTTAATATTCGATGATTGATGATCATAATTACTGATACCATAACACAGTGTTTGATAAAAATATATGCTTGAAACAATGCGGAATGATGGAATTAATGCATTGATGTTTTTATAACATTTTGGCAGAAATGTAGTTACAGTGGAGAAATCGAGGTGGGCCTGGATTCTACATGAGTGATATCATGCTTTGGTGATACATGTTGTGCTTGGTGTGTTTCAGGTTATCGCATGTGAGCAGCGAAACAGTAAACACTGGGAACTAACAAATGAGGGACAGCTGGTGGCAGAGAAAGGAAGTCATGAAGCACTCATCTTTAATTATTTGCCCCCAGAGGGCGCTCGCCAGGCTGAGTTGATGGTGGGTGAATGGAATGGCTTTCATTATATGCATTGTTTCCTGCATGGTATTTACAACATATAAATGTTCCATTGCACATTTAAAGGAACATAGTCTGTTCGTTTTTATTTTAAAATACTGTTATATAGTATAAATGGTATCAATTATAAAATATGTTTTAACGACACAGAACCAACTTTAGAATTTCATCATTCAATGTTTATAAGATATTTTAAAAGCATGTGGTTTCATTACTGCTAAGACTTTCCCCACACATCTTAAAATTGTTTGAAAGGTAGCATCCTGAAGAATTAATTTATGGAAACAACAAGTAATTCTGAAGTCATGTAATATCATAATTTACCAAAATAATAAATTTGCGTAATATAATAATGCCAAAGTAAAACTACTAGTCATGTACACTCTTGCTAGCCTAACTGTCAAAAAACTACTAGCCACAAAGAAACGATGATAGCATATTTAGAAAGAAAGCACATGTTTACACAAAGTGTCAAAACATAAATTAAATCAGTCCATTATTTGACATTTCATAGATACTTCATTACGAGTGGCAATGACCGAATTATTTCCATTTGTAAACGGAATCCGACGCTTCGTCGTCACTATCTGCATGTTCATTCAAGAGCGATATTACATCATCGTCATTAGGACAGCCGTCATCATCGGAACATTTCTCACTATCGCTCATGTTGTCAATAATCCGTAAGACTTCATTCAGATCCATGATCAAACGCGATCGGAGCCATAGACAGCACTGTGTATTGATGCTTGACTATGTATATACAACTGTTAGCTGAACATGGCCTCAAGATGGTCCAAATAACGTTGATAACATTGATACTAGCAATTTTAGTGTTATTTCTAAAATAAAATACCTATGACCTATTTTTTTAATTACACTTTATTTGCAACAACATATTTCTGTTTATAATGTATGACCTTCATTTTTTAAGAATAAAATCAGCACATCAGATCCACTAGGACCAAAAGAAATGTCAAAGTAGCATGCTATATTTTGTTCGTTTGTCAACAAGACAAAACGTAATGTGTTTTTAACGTAATGTTTTACATGTAATTGTTCATGTTATGCATATGTTATGTCTACGAATAGTGAGTGATAAAAATACACTAGAAACCTATTTATTATAACCCTCCAAACATCCTCCAAACTGTACTCAGTTTGAAGAAGGGGCATAAATGTTAACGTTAATATGAATTACGGTATTAACCACAAGATAAGTTTTGCGCAGATGCATGAGAACTATTTAGATAAAGCTTTAATAAGTTCAATTGTTTACACTTTAAATGTTTGATACTCACACAGATATGTGCACAACAAATTATATTAAAACAACCTCTGTAGTAACTGTTGTATTTCTCAGCAGTCTTTGTATATAGTATTTGTATATCAGTCACGCTCAAACCTGTTCATTCGCAACATATCAAACCTACTTATAAAATTAATATGCTACATCATTTATAAAACCAAATTATTCAGTTATGGCAAAATCATGGGTGACCAAAAACAGAGGTAATAATAGGTTCTACTGTAAAAATGTATACAAAATTATTATCGCGTTTACATAAAAAGCATGTTATTTAAAATGCTATGCTATGTGACCAATGTGAATGACTGCTAAAAAACAGTTGGGAAACATAAACATTTTGATGTCATTGCCAATTTTATAGGTGAATATTCCAAAATAATATCCATGACATTTCAACCAGGTTTATTAACAACTGCAGCTGCTGCTAACTGCCATTAAAATTTTTTTAAACTCTGTCTTTAACCCACAGACACCGACTCAGATGGAATTGAACAAATTGACATAAAATTCCCAATATGGTGTTGGCACGGTATTACGCGATGCACGAAGTTTGGACACGACGATAATTATACCCAGTACCAGACAATAATTTTGTCGACTAGATGGGTGATGTTTGAGCTAAGCAATCTACTTCATATTCCATTAACGTCCTATATTCTACCTGGTTACCATTCTACCTACCCTAGCTTATGATTACCCCTTTGCCCTAGCGTCAAGGGGTATGGCAATAATAATGTCCCGAGGCCGAGTTTGCGGCTGTGAGTGTGAACAGTGATGGTCATGCGACATGAAGCTCGAACAGGAGATTTTCTATATAAATGCATTCAATCTATCTGCATCAAATATTTATGTACTGTATACATCTTAAAGCAACAGAACTTGGAGCTATGTGACAACAAAATACACAAATGGTAAAAACGCAGCAATCAGCTGCAATGCCAACTTACAACGTTACGATAGAGTTTTGCTATTTCACGATCCGATTTCGCTTTTATGTCAGCCATCAGACGATCCCACTGTCTCTTCTGCTCTACCAAAGGGACTCATGTAGCACCCCTGAGTTTGCCATCTTCCTTTTTCCTTTTCTTTACCACTGAAGATAATACAAGTTACAACCTTTTCTTGTCCGCCATTACACGTAGTGACAACAAACTCGCTACTAAGCGTTCACGTGATCACATATCACGTGATACACAGTTCTATCTCGTTAAACATCGGAAATTAGAAGCCATGCCTTTGAAATTGGCATGCTGCCTTGTAAACAACTGTTACAAACTGGTATCATAACAATTTCACTAACAAAAATGGTTCATTAAAACATTTGGGTTGTCAGTACATGATAATAGATACCGTTTATACTGTATAACAGTGTTTTAAAATGTTCCTTTAAAGATATAGATGATGCTTTTGTCATTTTTACTAGATCATTAAGAAAACAATTCTGAATATGTGATTGGATGTCATATTACTAGTATATTCATATTTAGTTAATTAGTACCTGCAGTTCAGTAATGTGTTTGGAATTATAAACATTGTCCCCCAGATGCATATATATTTATAATTTATATGCACACGCATAAACGCACAAATGCACACATGCACACACTTACACACACACACACACACACACACACACACACACACACACACACACACACACACACACACACACACACACACACACACACACACACACACACACACACACACACACACACACACACACACACACAAACAATGTAGTTTAATTTGATTATTGAAAGAGCAAGAATGATGTGGTACAATTCAAGTACACCAAACATACTTTGACATATGATATAACAACATGATTGTGTTGTGACTTGCAGTATCAACAGTAATGCAGTGATGTTGTTTGGTGTTGTAGAAATCTGTGCCGAATGCGAAGGTGGGGTTCAGTAAGGCCATGTCCTCTGGTTGGATTAGGATGGATAAAGCCACGGAGGGAGGACCTCGAGTCTTCAGAAAGGTTAGTGTCAAACATCATGTTTATTTTGAATTATTCATGTTTATGCACATATGTTTTATATAGCATACCAGGGCTTGATATTCGTCAAATTATCTGCTTGTCCAGCAGACAAGTAGAACCAAAAGTTCACTTGTCCATACAACAATTCACTTGTCCCACGATCAACTAAGTTGAAATCAAAAGCTACTTCTCCGTAATTAACCATTTCAGTACGACAGGCCGGATGTCCGGCCGCACTGTCTATGATGCTTCAGGATGTTTATTCGGCATTGACGATGTCTGCTATTCAAATCGTTTTTACTCATAATTATCCACTATGTGGAGCCACTTGTTGTGTTCGGTTGTCAAGGCAAATAAATTAGATATTCAGCAGTGGTCATTGTTTATTATTGCTCAATAATAGTTTACGGAGATTTACATGGTTTTTAATGATGGATTATCAAAATCTGCGGTGGCTACAATGGCGGACCGCATTATTTTAACTAGCAATTTACCACCATACGTTTTGGACAGATTATTTGATAGTTTTAGCGAAGAATCTTTGTTGGATGTTGACGATCAACACAATAACGATGTCGGCGATCTTACTTGGTATACAACTGTGTTCAGCAACTTCAAAAACATTGAAATCAATTCATAAAATAAATTTTTGTTGCTGAAATCTTGACTTGAAGTGAGGTAGTCCATTGTCTTGCATATTCACTGGGAATGCAGTATTCAGTGGTCACAGCTGGTCAGGGCTGTAGTACTGAAATGGTTAATTTAGTTCTTGCTCTTTTAACCATTTTAGTGCTGCGTTTCTGGCCACTCAGTTACCACTGAATACTAAGTTTTCTTTGAGCTTTCAGTGAAACAGGGTAACACTTTTTAACTTCACTTTTTACACAGAAGGGTGCATTTTTTTAATAGAAACTGAACACCATATATATATTAGTAAACTAGGTTTATCAAAGAATACTGTAAGTATACAAATTGTGAGATTGGTTGCCATGGAAACCAAGAAATTCAAGATGGTGGAACACACTTAGTTAGGTGTTTTGTTTATAAGAATCATGTTTGTCATAGAAATATACATTTTTTTAGTAGGGCCACCACATATAGTAAATCCTGTATTTGTAACCGCGGCTTCAATTACAGTAATATGTCGCCTAATTGATGATGGTGACGGCAAAGTTGGGGGGGGCGTCTTTAAATACAGTAATTTTTAGAAAAAAATTTGAAAGTTGGCTCACTGGGTTGTCAGTAGTAACTTTGGCATTTGTGTCAAATCCGGACCCACCTCGATTTTGCCTAACTTTGATACCTCAGTGCATTAATGCCATCACTCAACGTTATCCCAGGCATATTTACGTTTAAGAAATTGTGTCGTAGCGCACTTTTGAGGCGTAAATAGCACCCCCGTTTAGATCAACATACACTGCTATATCGCTCATTTTATGCGCACGATATAGTAACGCACGACCGCTGTGGCGCAGACTAGCGCAAACCTGGTCGCGATTTGGGCTTTAAAAGTGAGCTGAAACACAATTCAGTGTTGACTAGTTGTATTAATATTTTATAATATTAAATTTTGTTACAGTAACTATCACTCACTGACTCATGTCGGCCACTGTGGTTGAACATTAGTGGCTTCAGTCATCCGTCTCCAGATCCCTCTGTCTGCCATTGCCGTCTTCAGCTCCTCCATCTATAGACCCACATCTTCCTTTAAGCAGTTTATGTAAGTTGCTGCTGGTTGGTTCTTCCATGTATTGGTTGCCACAAGATGGTCTTAGATGCCAATTCATCCTTATGTCTGTAGCAGTGTCCGGCAAATCCCAATCGTCTTCTTATGTTATTAGTGACTTTACACATTCCACTTAATAGTTCTATATTTGTCAAATGGTGTTGCCAGTGAATGTTAAATGCGGCTTTAAAAACATCCTTGTTCCTTTAAAAGCATTCTTGTATGACATTCGTTTAATTGTTTGTCAAGTTTTTTGTCACCGTCCATGTTTCGCATCCATAGAGTAGCACAGACTCTACTGTTGCAATAAACAGTCGATGCTTGATTTTGCGTGGGAGTGTATATTTCCATATTAGGTTTAGTTGGTCGAGTGCTCTCCATGCCATTGCCTTCCTGGTTTTGATGATGTCTGTTGTGCAGACCCAGGTGCCAAGGTACTTGTAGTCTTCAACCTTCTCTAAAACAGCTCCTTCCCTCGGAACGATGCTGGTGTTTCCTAATTGGTTGAATGAGATATATATATTTTTTTTTCTAGGACTGATCTTTAAACCAATCCTTGCACATGAGGTTTCCACTCGTGTTAGAAGCTCCTGTGTCTGATTGATCACTTCTGATAGTAGCGCAATATCATCGGAAATTCGAAATTGGTGATCACCATAACTATACAAATAATTATTGAATGATAAACGTGAATCCCGGACACGTCATGGCTGCACCAATTATATGTCATAATAGAAAAGACGCTAAAGGGAAAGCGCAAGCACACAATCAAAATTAACATATTGGACAATCCCATCAAAAAACTAAATTTTACATCACCATTGGAATTTACTACTGTTAACTTTCATTTCAGTAGTTGGGGAATAAGCTGCTGCGATGCTATCCCCGCTCTAGCGGGTTGTCGTATTCAAGCGTATAGTTGCGGGGTCTCGCACTGAAATTATTAAATCATTACTGTAACACTATTTGCCATAGGTAGCCAATGTACACTAGTATTCCCAGTCACGTACAGTATTTACAGTTGAATAGTGTGTGTGGATAACCCTATCAAAGGCAATGCATGCTACACTTTTATGTTTAGCAGAGAAGAACAGTGCTGCCCTATGCCCTATTATGATTAAATTATGACATCATATTTTAGGTTCCAGTGTGTTTTTACTGGAAGCAGCACAGTGAGAGATAGCTATATCAAGTTTTGTAATACAAGTCTTCACATAATTGGGTCTTTAGACCATGATGATGCTGGAACACATGTAGATGGATGTCAAACAATAAACACTTATTTGTGTTCAACTGTCAATATGATTGATAATTTTAATGACCAGAAAATTAGTGTTTCATACAGAAAACATTATCATTGCCGTGGAAAAAAACCCACGAAGTGTACTTTGATTTCACATGTTTTGCCTTGGCAAACAAAATATTCTATGAAAATAATGTCATGGTAACATTTGAAAACACCTGTTAAGTTTGCTTAGAATAGCACAACCAAGGTTTCTCAAAGTTGGTGCCAGTGACTCGTCACCTTTCAGCAAAATGGACACTGAATTGCACAAACAACCCCGATTCCCACTACTTTTCAGGGCAAAGAACTCCCCCAGGTCATTGTCAGGTGGAATCAGTAGAGTTGAAAATTCATCTTCTCTTATCTGAAGTAGAATGACTAATAGGAAATGTATCTTGCAAAACAGTTATTTTTGAAATATGGTTGTATTTTATCCATTCTTAGGACACATTGATATTAATTTTGCATGGATATCGTGGCTCAAAATTGCAAGTCTGAAACAAATTTATCAAGTTGCAAAATGCATGTACTTTATAATGTTATTGCAGGCCACCATGAATGATGCTAACAAATACACATGCACCCATGGCCGTGCACACACCACTTATTACTGTGAAACTAGTGGCGCTAGGGCTTAAGTTGCTGATCTGTCCGCTTGCTACTTGTGGGGTAGTTGCTAATCTGTTTGCTAGGCGCTTGGCAGACGTTCCAAGAACTACGAATAATGCTACGGCGATTCGCAAACTTCCACACGAACAATTTAAAACTACCGTTTATTATTGCCAAATGACACTCGTTGACCGGCACTGTTTTGCTGCCATATGTATTGTTATCATGGTCGATGTGATAATTCTGTTCGTGGGACTTCGATGCTGAAATGTTGTGTCCCAAGACAGGCCTTTTACCTACCGTGTACGAGCGACAGCAATTATTTTGTGTTTGTTTAACATCATTAAGCAATTTCACTTGTCCAGTGGCAAATCCAGTTGTCTCAGGCTAACGGACAAGCAGAATTTCAAGCCCTGCATACTAATGTGCGTTCTAATTAAGGCTAGACACGGCAGGTAGATAGGATTATTTTTTAATTTGTGCAAACAGTTCAATTTTTTCTGCCCAATGCATGAAATGGGTCTTACTGAACAAAATATATATTGAACTTTTTTCAGCCAGACCCCCCATTTCCATGGTAACAAACAAAATGGCCGCAATTTTGAGCAAATATTGGCAAATTTGGAAACACTGCCATTTTTTATTGAATCCATATATAGTTATAATTCTTGCAAATCCATGTTCTCTATAGACCCTATTGTGAAATGATCAGAGCATTTTTTGAAATGTTGTGTTTTTATTTTTTTTATAATTTTTTTTGTAAAATACAAAAAAAATCTAGTTTTTGGGCAACAAATATGGCTATATCTTTCAAACTATTCAAGATTTAAAAAAAGTTTCTGATCATTGCACACAGTAGAATATGCTGAATGCAACACTGAAAACATTATTTATAAAGCATAATTATTCCAAGAGATATCCCGTTTCCAAATGCAGAAATTTGAAGAAAAATGTTTTTAAGAAAATGGCTGTCAAAGATTGCATAAAGGATTTCATTACATGATATCGACATGCTTGATCCATGATTAAAACTCACTTAAAGGTACGTAATTGTCATAGAAGTGAACTTCATTGATAGTATGCATACAAAGGTATAATAATCTGGTAGAAAACCATTTTCTGTATTTTTTGTCAAAAAACACCATTTCACCTGGGGTGTCTGGCCTTAATCCCCTGAAAAAGCTGTGTTCATTCAAAATTCAATGCCAACAATATATTTTGCAAGATTGAAATTAATGCATTTAAGCTGTTCAGCTTTATCCAGCATATTTGCCACAAACTCATCCATAAAGCTGAATGAACTAGGATACCGAAGGGATCAGATCCCATTCTGGTTACATCCGATATGCTTTCCATGTTTAGCAGGTGACTTAGTAGGTCCAGTCGTCCTGAATGGCAAAGTAGTCGCTGTGTCTACTGTTTAGTCAGGTGTTAATACATGTATGCACATTTTAGTACGACAAAACATTTCTTTAAATTCTTATGTGTTTTGATTATCTGACTTTTTTTATTCCGTATGCCGATTTCCAAACGTAAACTACACATTGAATGAACTAACATGAAATATGTTGTGAAGTTTTCTGAAATATTTTAGTAACACAAACTGTGCAGGCTAATTACTGTTTGGTGACACTGCTTTTTGTTATGTTGACAAAGGTTGACACGATTGAGGACACCGTACAGAAATGTTGTCTACTAATCGCAGACTTGACACTGGATGGCATCACAGACAAACAACTGGCAGAGTACAAGAAACGCAAGCTCATCACTGAAGTGTAGGTCCAGCAAAGTCATTGTTGTAAAGAATTGTGTGAATTATGTGTACTTACGCTGGTAGTTTCACCAACTACAATAGTTTGATGAACTATTAATAAAAATATAGCTGTGTAGTTAAAAGTATTATTGTATTCTTGGTAGAAAGAGTTGTAGTTAGAATAAATAAATAAAGTAGAAAACAAGGTCAAGTTGTATTTGATTTGAGACATACAATTTGAAACTGATGTATGTTGTGTGACATTACAGGAAGGTGAACTCTTTCTACGTGACGAAGGGATCCAACTTCAGCATCAGTATCAGTAAACAAGAGACAGAACTGACGCCAGAGATGATTGTCAGGTAAAGTTGTGCATTTAGTGAAATAGCTGTTAGCAGAATAACCTAAGTTTTATACAAACATGTACCCACTGCCAGCTGATTAAAAATATGTTTTGTTTAAAGAATAGGGCACTCCAAAAAAATATTAATTATACCACAACAGTCCTAATACATTACCATAGAGCAGTGTGGGAATTGAATAATTGTGACTGATACTTATTTCCATCATGTAAAAAACATAAACAAACTGAACACTTGCATGCCTTTTATTTGTATTGTTATTGTTGTATTACAATTTTGATCTTTGTATTAAATTGTGATCTTTGTGGATTAATGTACCTAGATGTAATAACTCAAAAATAAATTTCATTTTTTTAACAGAATATGCTGCTAAAAAGACATTTTCCCATAGAATATTTCTGCAACAGAAAGCAAGAAGGCCTGTGTTGGAATATGGCTATGACTATTGTGCATACACAGACATTACCTGTGTAATAATTTAATACTATCATTAACAGGAAAACAAATTGTTTTAAGGTAACATAAAGTGGGTTTTGCATATGTAGTATATCAAAAAACCTCCACTTCAAACTATTTTTTTGTGAACAATGTTTATATTTTGAATCAACTCACACCAATCTTCATATGAAAGAACACTGACTAAACACAGCACATTCAGCTATTTGTAAGAACAAACTTTCAGTATGCATGCTTGTTCATTTACTTATACAGAAGATGACTGATTTCACTCAGAGTAAATGTGATGCTATCTTTTTGCAGTGGTTCTTGGAAGGAGAAAACCTTCAAACCGTACAACTTTGATGCTCTTGGCATTATGCCCAATAGTGGACATTTACATCCACTACTCAAAGTGCGAGCCCAATTCCGACAAATCTTCCTTGAACTGGGGTAAGTTGAGCCTAGACATTTGAAAACTAAATTAGTATAAATATACACATTTTATATTGAAGATTCTGCTTGAGCCATTTAGTAGATTCTACTTCACTCAAGTTGAAAAGTGTACTTGAGTTGTGTTGTAGATTCAACTTAAGCTTTGCCGATTCTACATGTGCTATGCTGGAGATTCTACTTGAGCCATGGTGTACATTCTATTTTATCCTTACTGTTGATTCTATTTGAGTTATGCAGTAGATTCTACTAGAGCCATGTCGGAGATTCTCCTTGAGTCATGTTGTATATTCTACTTGAGCCATGTTGTAGATTCCATATGAGCCAGGTTATAGATTCCAAATGAGCCGTATTGTAGATTCCACATGAACCAGATTGTAGATTCCACATGAGCTATGTTGTAGATTCTACTTGAGCTGTGCTGTAGATTCTACTTGAGGGATGTTGTAGATTCCACATGAGCCAGGTTGGAGATTTCACATGAGCCATGTTGTAAATTCCACATGAGCCAGGTTATAGATTCCACATGAGTCATGTTGTAGATTCTACTTGAGCCATGTTGTAGATTCTACTTGAGCCATGTTGTAGATTCTACTTGAGCCATGCTGTAAATTCTACTTGAGCCATGCTGTAGATTCTACTTGAGCTATGCTGTTGATTCTACTTGAGCCATGCTGTTGATTCTACTTGAGATATGCTGTAGATTCAACGTGAGCCATGATGTAGACTCTACTTGAGCCATGCTGTAGATTCTACTTGAGTCATGCTGAGATTCTACTTGAGCCATACTGTAGATTCTCTAAGCGTTGTTATTGTTGTAGGTTCTCTGAGATGCCAACCAACAACTACATAGAAAGCAGTTTCTGGAACTTTGATGCCCTCTTCCAGCCTCAGCAACACCCGGCCAGGGACGCTCATGACACGTTCTTCATATCAAGTATGTCGTTGTATTCTATAAATGCATTAAAGTATATAGAACCTCGCTTTACGGTCCCCTTGGTAATACAGCCACCTTGCAATTAAGATCACCGTAGGATAGTCCCAATTTTGTTCCATGTACAGTCAATTATATGAAATTAGTCCCACTAATGCAGTCATCTTGCTAATCAGGTCATTTTTGTTGAGTCCCAAGGGTGACCTTAATGGTGAGGTTCCACTGTATAGCATAAATGAAGTGTCGACTCTGTGTATGTAGAATGGTGATAGGTGCCAGGGTTGGGGTCAGAAATTTGATCTAGTACATATACAAGTACATTACATCAAGTACAGATACTTCAAAGCATAAACTTTACAACTACATTAGGTCACGTATAAGTCCATTACATTTCAATCATAATGATCAACAATAATATGACTCAGATGGTAATTGAATTTTTTTTTGAAAGTATATAATATTAATTAAAGTACCAAATACAAGTACTTGTCATTTCAAAAACCCAAATACTGAAGACACGTTCTTACATTCAAGTACTTTACCCCATTCCTGATGGGTGTACACACACCGAACTATTGCTGGTTCCATACTTGATTTCTTCGATATCGATCGATACCAGAATTATGTTCGATACTCAACACTTACGTTGTAAGTCTAATTCATATAGGGTATAATAATATTAATACATTTAAGTTGTTATAGCGCCAGATCCACAATTGTTCATGGCGCATTACAATACATAATGCGTCATGATCATTAAACTAAAATATTAGTACTAAGACAGTTATTTAAACTAAAAAATTGTGCCATACAGTAGTAATAAAAATAAATTAAGTAAAAGGCAACAAAATATTTGGAATGTTGTAATAAGACATTAACTTAAAATAAACATAGTACAGTATAACATAATTAATAAATTACAATGCATAAATTAATCATTAAAATATGGCAGTATAAAATCAAATAAATAAATAGTTCTAAAAGTATTGCTAATATAAAAGAGTCCACTGGATCACTGAGGAAAATCACAAACAATCTACTAGTGTTCGTCTACAACGATATTGTAAATAAATGTGTTTTTAGTTGACATTTAAAACTGCCAAGACTGTCCAAAGATTTCATGTAATTAGATCGAGTGTTCCAGAGAGTTGCAGCGGCCACCGCGAACGAACTGTCACCAGCTTTCACGCGAGTACACGTTACGGACATGTTGTTGTTAGCAGACCGCAGTGATCTAGCTGTTCTGTAAGGACACACGAGATCACGCAAGTAGACGGGCGCATTTGCCTTGTACGTGAACACAAATATTTTGACCTCGATTCTGCGAGCAACGGGTAGCCAGTGCACATCATGCAACAGCGGAGTAGCACTATCACTCCGCGGGCAACACAATATCAGACGAGCGGCCGAGTTGTGAATTCGTTGCAGACGAGCGATGTTGTTTGCAGATGTTCCGTATATGATTGAGTTGCAATAGTCCAGCCACGATGTTATTATGGCGTTGACTATGTGTTCCTTCGTTGTTTTTAGGTAAAAATCGGTTGATTTGATTAATGTAGCATAGGTGGAATGCGCACATACTAATGGTTTGAGACATCTGTCTGTTCATGTTCAGGTGTCCGTCCATGTAGATGCTGATTGTCTTAAAAGTTGCACTGAAATCGATGAGAACCAGTGATGTGCCTTGTTTGTTGTCCAAAGCTGTTTCATGGCATTAGTAACATATAGTAAAGCCGTTTCCGTCGATACGCCGATTCGTAGCAGTCATTCATTCCCTGATCAGAGACACGTGTGGATATTCTAAGCGCAACCACTTTCTCAACTACTTTAGACAAATGTGTGAGATTACTGACTGGACGATAGTTATTCAAGACGTCTTCCAACAATTTGACTTTGTTCCCGTAGCATCGTTCACTGTTATGATATTTCTGTTGTGCGTGCGTTCGTGTATGCGTGCGTGCATCCCTCTTCCATAATTTCTCCGCGTTTTCTCCAGCGAATGTCAATCTCTGAACTAGTGCTGGTTTGATACCTGATTTCTTGGATATCGATCGATACCGGAATTATGTTCGATACTCAATACTTACATTGTAAGTCTAATTCATATAGGGTATAATTCCCGATAGAAGCATGTTATCCAATATGCTCCGTGGCACCACATGTCTTTATTTTAATAGATTCGCGTGGCAGTATTACAACACAATTATACATAACGAGATTATTATCCAAGATACGTATTTAACTGTTGTGCCTTTGTTTCTGGAAAGAATGGTATATAAAATGAACTGGCTCACAGAGACAATTTTGTGTGAATAGTAAAGTCACAAGTCAACTCACATTTGGATTTGTTGGAAAATGTTTTGTCATGCTGGCCCACATTGTTACCAAACGTCAAACTGGCCAATGCAACTAGATAGTTTATTTTAATCTGCATTCTAATGATATCACATTTAAAAGTGCAATGGGAAATAATAAAGTTATGTCCATTTTAAATAAAGACCTGTCATTTTCTGATGGTGACAAAATTATTTGTTTTAAATTTTTTATGGTCAGGAACTGGTTGTATCTCCTCTGCACAAGCTTAAGTGTAAATTGGTTAAAAGCACGCATTAGTATCTGTGAATCTAGTTTCGAAAAGTTAATATTATAACTAATTATTCAAACATAACAAAATAACCTCGATTACCTAGGCTTCGTTCGGTGGCACTATCTTTTGCTGTTTGGTGGCGCCACTATTTGGTGTTTTTTATTTTTCAATTGCAATCATAATACATATATTTTCCCTTTGCATTAGAAATATGCAATCAGTTTATTTGTACAAACATTTGTTTAATAGAAAAAGGCTGTGTGCTTCTATAGGATAGCACACAGCCTATTAATTTTATTTATTATTATTTTTAATTAGCATATTATATGTATTTAGTTTATTTTATTTAAGCACATTATTTATTTTAGGTATTTAAATGGCTAATTCATTGAACTTACACTTGTACCTATATATAGTTATATACATATGTAAATATATAT
Organism: Escarpia spicata; assembly: GCA_963995525.1. Taxonomy (NCBI): domain Eukaryota; kingdom Metazoa; phylum Annelida; class Polychaeta; order Sabellida; family Siboglinidae; genus Escarpia; species Escarpia spicata. The sequence goes on from OZ023208.1 coordinate 49,004,992, forward strand.
GTATATATTTATTTTAATTCAGGTTTATCTAACTGACATTTTATGTAATTTTCATACGCTACTTTTAAAACATTTTTATATACCTTTCTATTTAATATTTATATTTAATATCTTTTAGGTCATTTAATGTATTTTTACTTATACTCTACGATTGTCAGCGCCTTTGAGCAGATTTGTTATCCGGAAACACAGCACTCTATAAATGCTTTATAATAATATTAATAATTGTGGGTCCTGAGGTGACACAGGAGTCTTGTGAGCTACAGATCTGACTGCAGTGGAGTAGAACGTTTTGGGCAGAAGTGAGCAGAAGTTTTGGGCAGGTTCCTCTCCTTCTCTGTCTCAATCAGTCAGTGGTCTGTCTCAAAGTCATTCCATTGTAGTAATAATATAATTATCTTATTACTGTTCGATGTAGTAAATCTGACTCTTTATCATCATTATGAGCTATTGAATGTACTATGTTGTCATGTTACTGACATTGTATTTGACTACATCATTTGTGGTGCAGCCACTCTGTTAGTTGTAGATTACGATATCAGGTTGTTATAGAAACATGTTGTTGTAGATCCAGAGAAAAGCCACAAGTTTCCGGCAGTCTACCTGGAGAGGGTGAAGAAAGTGCACTCAGAGGGTGGCTATGGATCACAGGGGTGAGTACAACAATATTCCGTGTTGACATAGAGTTTTACTTTCCTGTGCTATTTCGGTGCTTTGAAGTGTGTAATGATAACAGTAATAGTAATAATAACATACTACCATGGCGTCTATATCCATAAGAACCTGAGCTCAGAGACACAACAAAACAAAAATCAATAAGCATAATCATAAACATGCACTAGTCATCAGTAATGCGAGACTTCATGTATTGCATGGATATTTATTTTTACATAACATTTATTGGATATGATTTTGTAATGTTTGATTTTGTTTAGCCAAATACTCGTTCAGTGTAATGTAAAGTTTATGATATTTTAAATGTGCATAATTTGAAAAGCATTGTTCCATAATTCAGCCAAGAGGATAGATGTTGGATTCTTGGAGAACGTTATCATTTCTCTGTCATTTTGATGGGATGTTTTCTGTTAATGTCAGCTTATCACAGAGACAGGTTGTCATATTCAGTAATACAGAAATACAATAAAACAATTAAAGAATAACTGATTATCTGCTGAAGTGTCTGTGACAGTTTTGACAGCCTACTTACACTCATACAATAGGAGAAAAAAGCAACTGATTGCTCCTAAAACAACTTTGTTGCTTCTGGGTGAAACATACATTTTTAACATAAATATTTTGGTTAAAACGAGAAGTTTGGGAATAATTTTTTTAAAGAGACGCCGCCAGTTTCACAAATGTCATTTGGAAAGTAAATTAAATTACGAAGGTGGGAAAGAAATTCTGTCAATGGTGATGCATCAGTGAGCATGTGTTATAGGTACAAGTACGACTGGAAGGTGGAGGAGGCAGCAAAGAACCTACTACGCACACACACGACCGCCGTCAGTGCACGCATGTTGTACCAGTTGGCACAGCAGGTAGGTGTTCTTGTCTCATTCACCAGGTGACAACACCAGTTGTGTCATCAATGCATTTTAGCCATGCATTTTAGAGGAATAGTCTTTATTATGCATGTCCTTTCTTCCTATCTTGCCGATACTAGTTTAGATTAACAGGTATTCACTGTAGTTGCATGGATGAGATTTGTTGTAGATTTCCACATTTGTAATCAATATTTTCGAGGTTCCTGAGATTGAAGTAGATCCGTTGAATAGATCTGTTGAAAACTTGCAGGGAAGTATCTGGAGCCAATGGTTGTGATCTACAATATACAAATTTCTGTAGTCACTTCAGTAGTTGCTGCCAAGAAGTTGTCATATGTGTGTGTTTATAAGCCGAAAAACATCCATTATTTTTTTTTTAATATCGTTTAGTACATATTTTTTCTCCATTCTATGTCAATGTGTCAGATATGACATAAAATAGTTTTCATGTTAAGAAATCGTAAGAAATCAGTAATGGTAACATTGGGCACCAGTGTTTTTACATTGTAGTTATGTTATCATCCACCAGGTGGAACCACTGTTGCTGGGTATTGCCACAATTTTAAGTGGAACTTTTGCAAACTGACACTAGTTGCAAACTGCCTTCAGGTTAGGTGTATCAGAAAATTCTAAACATTTCTGGAATTGGAATTTGTTATACACAATTTGCTATACTTCTGTAATACTAATCGAGAAATCGAGTATGCTGACATAGAGGAGTAGTTTCATTTGTACACCTCGTATTAATAAGTAGTAAGTGGTGTATTAGTTGCAGAAGATGATATTGCTGTTTGCCGAGCATTGAGACATGATCTGGCTGGCACGTCATGTAAATAGTACTTGATACCCATTAGAGTGTCTTTTCCATTTAATTAGGGCATGTTTGGTGTTTGCACTTGCAGTAAGTGCGACAGTTCCACGCACCCTGGACAAACCTCTGTGAGTGGTGTACTCTTGTGCAGGCAAGCAACAGTATCCACGGCTATCTAGTTCTCAATGGCTTTGTTCTACTTTCCAGAGCACTCAGATACAACTTTTCTGTAATAATTTTACGTTTAAAAGAATGCTGCTTTTTTAGTTTGTTTAATACATCATCATTATTTGCTTGCAAATATTTCCATCTTATAGTTATCATAAACATTCACATTCTAAACAGCTCACTATTAAACTCACACCAGGACTAGTACTACATGATTGCACTGGCTGTAGTTGCTCTTCATAATATACTCGGTATCACTAGTTTGTTTGAATTTCACCAGATTATTTCAGAATTTCAAGATGAGCTTTGTGATGTAGATTTCCAGGATCCAGGATTTTTATTTTCTCTGATACAAACCATAAACAAATAAAATTAAGATACACAAGATTGGATGGACTCATCTTGTGATGTCACAGGAGGGGTAGTTTGATATGCAAGGACTGGATGGACTCATGTGGTGATAATAATAATAATAATAATAATCTTTATTGATACATAAAGTTCAGTATAGCACAGATGTAGCAGTAATATGAAACATGTATACATTACGTAACCATTGGAACAAAGCAACACATTGCTTGTGTTCCTTATTCATGTCATATTTGAAATGAAAACTATAATTCATGTCAAAAAACAACATAATATATAAACATAAACATCTTCATAATAAACTAACTAATTATTTAATAGTGCATTATACGAGTACCGTAACACTGAACACTGGGTACATCTTAACATGGAAAAATTACATTAAAGCAGAATTTAGCATATGTTTGCTAGAATTAGACACTTGGTCATTTGTTTGAACATATAAAGAGATGTACAATATTGTAAACAGTTATTTGTAATAAATGTATTCCAGATTTTAGGACCAACATAAGCCAAAGACAGTTGTCTACAATTAGTCTTGCAGTATGGTATTTTATATGTTACTTCCTGCCTTGCATTGTATTTATGTGTGGATATTTGCAGGACAAATACATCATGATATATATCTGGCAACATACCCCTATTATGCTTGTACTTGAGAATACAGCATAAGTATTTATTTACGTCATAAATATTCATTATTTGATAAGGTATAAATAAAGGCTGCATATGATCAATAAATCCTACATGACTTATTACACGCAAAATTCTTAATAACTCCCTTTATCTCATCTGGTGTGGTTGGCGACAGATACATTGAATTTTTATAGACTCCTTGGTGGTAGTCATCAGGTCTCTCTGATGACTGGTATTTTATCAGCCAGTTCTGGACCTATACTTATAAAATATTCATTAAATTTATCAGCTATGCATTTATATTTTTTATTAATTTACTGTCAATTAGTAATTTATTATTAGATAAAATGCTTCCTTCCTTCCTATAATACTCTTTAAAACTGTCCAAGTTTTTAGCAAATTATCCTTGTGCTGTTGAAGCTCCCATCGATAGTATTCTCTTTCTGCTACAGTAATAAGACAATTTAATTTATTTCTATATCTTTTTTAATTAGTTTAATTGAAGACAGTCGGTTTTTTTCAAGTAATACATATACAATTTGTGTTTAGTTCTAACGGAATGTCGGAGTCCCATAGTAATCCACGGTTTATGTTTTCTTGTCCTAATATTTGTCTTAGCTAACGGAAATGAATTATAGTATGCAACTAATATCTCGTTAATGAATATAGAATAACTTTCTTGAGGATCTGTGCATGCATAAACGTCAACCCAGCATATTTGATCTATACTATCTTTGAATGTAGCAGTGGTCTGCGCATTATATATTCTAGTCGCTATTGTCGTTTTTACGTTTGTGCTATTAGTATGTTTAGTGAGCAAAAATATTGGTAGGTCGTCAGAAATATATGTATATATTATTCAATGCAATTGATAATTTGCACCAATTAAATCATTGCTGTATATATTATCGATGACAGTGGCAGTTGTTTCTGTTATTCTTGTAGGCTTACTGATAAGGGGTATAAGCAACAGAATGCTGGCATATCTTAAAGAGTGAAATTGAATGCATCATCATCAAATTTGTTCCCTTAAAAAAACACGGGAAACAATCCAAAAAGAAACACTTATCGAAAGAAGCCATTGGAAAAATTAAGCATAAACAGATGATGTGGAAGTCATAGACGTACTGGAAATGACGAAGACTACAACATTTATAAAGAAGCACTAAACCAAGCTACAGCTGAAATTAGAAATTCAAAGAGAAGCTATGAACATAAATTAGCTTGTAATATAAAACATGACAGCAAGAGTTTTTATGCGTATGTTCGAAGCAAACAGAAAGTTCAGGATAAGGGCAGTCCTCTAGAAGATAGTGCTGGATATATAATATCAGAAGGATTCTTAATGGCAGAAGACCTGAATGAGTATTTTAGTTCAGTGTTTACCAGAGAAGACACTAGTTCACTGCCAGTACCAGAGGCTAAGTTCAAGGGGGCAAAATCAGACTATTTAAGACAGTTAATTGTAACCCCAGAAATGGTAGCTAAGAAAATTACTGCTATGAAGGATAATAAATCACCTGGAGTGGATGGTATTCCACCCAAACTACTATTGGAAATTGTAGAACAAATTAGCATACCACTTGCAACAGTTTTCAACTTGTCATTAGAAGAGGGAGTGGTTCCTTTAGAATGGAAAGAAGCAAACATTATACTGTTATTTAAAAAAGGTTTGAGAAACAAGTCAAATAATTATAGACCAGTTAGTTTAACATCGGTGATTTGTAAATTATTAGAAAGACTAATTAAAGATCACATGGTGGATTTTCTTGTTAAACAGAACTTGATAAACCCATCTCAACACGGGTTTCTAAAAGCGAGGTCATGCTTAACAAATATGTTATGGTTTTTGGAAGATATCACTAAGTGGGTAGATGATGGATCACCAGTAGATATCATCTGCTTAGATTTTCAAAAAGCTTTCGACAAAGTGCCACATCAAAGATTACTGCTTAAACTACAGGCCCATGGCATAGGAAATGGTATAATTAACTGGATAGAAAAATGGCTGATTGACAGAAGACAACGGGTAGTTGTTGATGGGGAGGCTTCAAACTGGAAATCAGTTTTGAGTGGGGTTCCACAGGGATCAGTACTGGGACCTATATTATTCTTACTATATATAAATGATTTGGACGATGATATAGCTAGCAAGGTGTTGAAATTTGCAGATGATACAAAAGTGTTTAGAAAGATTAAAAGTGATGGAGGTAGACATCATTTACAAAATGATTTTGACAGGTTGATCAAATGGTCTGAAAAGTGGCAAATGTTGTTCAATTTTGGGAAATGTAAATGCCTTCACACAGGACATGGGAACGAATATGTAGAATATACAATGGGGGGAACTGTACTAAGTACTACTGTAAAAGAAAAAGACTTAGGGCTGACAACTAGTGCTGACATAAAGGTTTCAGAGCAGTGTGGAATTGCAGCTTCAGAAGGAAATCAAATCCTTGGATTGATTAGGTGAAATATAGCATATAAAGAAAAAGAACTAATAATACCGCTTTACAAAACAATAGTTAGGCCTCATTTAGAATATTGTATACAAGCGTGGAGACCATATCGCAGGAAGGACATAGATATGCTAGAAAGAATACAGAGGAGAGCAACTAAAACGATACCAAAACTGAGGGATCTTAGTTATAAAAAACGTCTAAAAGAATGTGGTTTAACAACTCTAGAGACCAGGAGATTGAGAGGAGATCAGATAGAAGTGTTTAAAATGTTGAATGGTTATGAAAATATTGATAGAAATATGTTTTTTTCAGTTAAGAAAGATAGAAGGACCAGAGGACATGAAGTTACATTAGTAAAGAAGCAGTGTAGATTAGACGTAAGAAAGTTCTCATTTTCACAAACGACTGAATGAATGGAACAGATTATCTGATGATTGTGTGGGTGCTAGTAGTGTGAATATGTTTAAAAATAAAATCGACACATACCTCAGAAGGGCTGGATATATGTAGATGAAAGGGTTGGACTCTCGATAAGCCAAAGGGCTTCCTTGTCCACCTGCCATCTAGAGTTAATTCTCTGGATGGCAATCTTGTTAAATCTTGTTAAATAAATGCTTGTTGGAACATTGCATCTATGTAATCGTGATGTCACAGGAGGTTAGTTTGATACACAAGGACTGGATGCACTCATCTGGTGATGTCACAGGAGGTTAGTTTGATACACAAGGACTGGATGCACTCATCTGGTGATGTCACAGGAGGTTAATTTGATACACGAGGACTGGATGCACTCATCTGGTGATGTCACAGGAGGTTAGTATGATGCACGAGGACTGGATGCACTCATCTGGTGATGTCACAGGAGGTTAGTTTGATACACGAGGACTGGATGCACTCATCTGGTGATGTCACAGGAGGTTAGTTTGATGCATGAGGACTGGATGCACTCATCTGGTGATGTCACAGGAGGTTAGTTTGATACACAAGGACTGGATGCACTCATCTGGTGATGTCACAGGAGGTTAGTATGATGCACGAGGACTGGATGCACTCATCTGGTGATGTCACAGGATGTTTGTTTGATACACAAGGACTGGATGCAATCATCTGGTGGAAGTGTCATGTGGAAGCATATACGGCTAATGTGATAGACCACTATTATAATTTAATTTTCATGCTATCAACAGTTGGGACACTTTGTAACTAGATGGGTTTGCAAAAAAAAATGGCTAAAAGCAGACCAAGCTAGTGCGGACTCAAAGTGAAAATGGAACCCTCCAACCCAGTCAAGAGATAAAATAAAGTGAAGTGAGGACACTTTCTGTGATTGTACAAAATCTTGCATTTTGGGAAAATAGCTGGTTGAATTTCACTGCGAACACACACACATGGTCACACATACGCACACACGCACATATGTACAAATATAATATTAATATCAATATCCAACCTCACTAGTACTGCTAGTAAATATAGAGAAGGAACAAATATTTATAATTTGTCTCATGAAGCAGCCAGGATTCACACTTGCATGTTCATTATTTGTTTTTGTTAGTGGCAAGTAAGGAGCATCTCATTTCTGTGGAACAGCATCAATTGGCGAAATACTACCAGTGTACAGTAGATGACCCGTGTAGGATTGCATCCAGTGTGTTATTAAACATTGATCCAAACTAATACTTTACACTGTAATTATAACCAAATGCCAGAGTTGTGCAAGAAACCAGACTGCAGGAACAATAAGAATCCAGGGCATAATCTCACAGGACATAATCCTCAAAAACAATCTCCTTTCTTTATCAGTAAAATGGCATTAATGAATCTTAGAGCAATTTCCAGCTGATGTTGGAACCGTTTGTTGGAAAACGACACATTATTTTCAGATGATTCATAAAACTGTTTTTATATAATTTGTACGATATGTATGTGTTTCAATAGAACGATGCAGGGTGATCCAAGGTGTATGCAAACGAATTTGTATTAAAGTAGATATCTAGTCTTGTAGTATTCTGCCAGGATGTCTACAATATAATAATATAATGAAGTCTAGCTTGCTGCATGAGTGATAATCATGACTTTCAACAACCAGCAGTTTGATATGAAGTTAGTCAATTGTGACAACTAAAATGAGTTTTGACGCTAACAAAGCAAGTAGAATTAACATTTACTCTGACTGACATGAATGTGATGGACAGGAGAATGCGCTTGTGTTAAGACAAGTGACAACTTCTTAGAGTGTTTGTGAGACTGTGCTCTGGTGTAGTGAGTGTGTGTAAGTGAGTCTGTATGCTTTGTGGTGTAGTGAGTGTGTGTAAGTGAGTCTGTATGCTTTGTGGTGTAGTGAGTGTGTGTAAGTGAGTCTGTAAGCTTTGTGGTGTAGTGAGTGTGTGTAAGTGAGACTGTGTGCTCTGTGATGTAGTGAGTGTGTGTAAGTGAGACTGTGTGCTCTGTGATGTAGTGAGTGTGTGTAAGTGAGACTGTGTGCTCTGTGATGTAGTGAGTGTGTGTAAGTGAGGCTGTGTGCTCTGTGATGTAGTGAGTGTGTGTAAGTGAGACTGTGTGCTCTGTGATGTAGTGAGTGTGTGTACGTGAGACTGTGTGCTCTGTGGTGTAATGGGTGTGTGTAAGTGAGACTGTGTGCTCTGTGGTGTAATGGGTGTGTGTAAGTGAGACTGTGTGCTCTGTGTTGTAGTGAGTATGTGTAAGTGAGATTGTGTGCTCTGTGGTGTAATGAATGTGTGCTCTGTGATGTAATGAGTGTGTGTAAGTGAGACTGTGTGCTCTGTGGTGTAATGAGTGTGTGTAATTGAGATTGTGTGCTCTGTGATGTAGTGAGTGTGTGTATGTGAGATTGTGCTCTGTGATGTAGTGAGTGTGTAAATGAGACTGTGCTCTGTGATGTAGTGAGTGTGTGTAAGTGAGACTGTGCTCTGTGATGTAGTGAGTGTGTAAATGAGACTGTGCTCTGTGATGTAGTGAGTGTGTGTAAGTGAGACTGTGCTCTGTGATGTAGTGAGTGTGTAAATGAGACTGTGCTCTGTGATGTAGTGAGTGTGTGTAAGTGAGACTGTGCTCTGTGATGTAGTGAGTGTGTGTAAGTGAGACTGTGCTCTGTGATGTAGTGAGTGTGTAAATGAGACTGTGCTCTGTGATGTAGTGAGTGTGTGTAAGTGAGACTGTGCTCTGTGATGTAGTGAGTGTGTGTAAGTGAGACTGTGCTCTGTGATGTAGTGAGTGTGTAAATGAGACTGTGCTCTGTGATGTAGTGAGTGTGTGTAAGTGAGACTGTGCTCTGTGATGTAGTGAGTGTGTAAATGAGACTGTGCTCTGTGATGTAGTGAGTGTGTGTAAGTGAGACTGTGCTCTGTGATGTAGTGAGTGTGTAAATGAGACTGTGCTCTGTGATGTAGTGAGTGTGTGTAAGTGAGACTGTGCTCTGTGGTGTAATGAATGTGTGTAATTGAGATTGTGTGCTCTGTGGTGTAGATAGCGAGTGTGTGTAAGTGAGATTGTGTGCTCCCTGGCATAATGAGTGTGTGTAAGTGAGTCTGTATGCTCTGTGGTGTAATGAGTGTGTGTAAGTGAGACTGTGTGCTCTGTGGTGTAATGAGTGTGTGTAAGTGAGACTATGTGCTGGTGTAGTGAGTGTGTGAGACTGGCCGGGAGTACCAGGGAACATCTCACTCTCAGTGCTTGGTGACACTGGGTGTCAGGTGCAGTACTGATGACTGTGAGGGAATTGGAGATGTTGTATTGTGCTGAGTCTCCTCGCCAAGATTACTATGTTTACAGGCAGCTCCAGTTAATAGCTGATCAGTTGAACAGCTGAGTCCAGTCTGTAGGTGCCATTAACACACCATATATGTAGATGACCAGCAATCATAGCTTACCAGATTGTTGGTTTAATAAAACCATATGAGTGCACCACCTGTGTAGCTGTTTGCTCAGTATCAGCTCATCTTTGTCTTCCATATAAACTCGTCACAAGGTCACCCAGTGATACCTTTCCTGACCAGGCACCATTTTCCATAGGTGACATTCTAGTCCTCATAGAATCAAATGTCAAGATACTTCACTCGACATTACATTGAACTCATGCACCCGAAGTACCTGCTTTGAAGCTGAGATTCAATGATGGTATGTCACTTTGTAAAGCCAGATTGGCCACTTTGTCACTAGAGTCAGTGATGGCATGTCACCTTTTGGAGCCATATTAGTCATTTTGTTACTAAAGCCAATGGTGACATGTCGTCTTTTGGAGCTTGACTGATAATCTTATCACTAGAGTCACCTATGACACAGTGTTGTCACAACAGTATAACATGCGTTATCTAGGATTATAAATATTTATAATGATTCATTTGTAACAATGTATTTGTAAATATGTATATGCCTAAATATAATCATGGTCACCAACAGGTTGACTGTGTACATCAAGTACAGTGTTGTCTGTCCTGTTTCCCTCTGTCCAGCTGGCATCACATAATTGATGGTTCTCTTGTTGATAGTTTGCTGCAAAGTGCTCTCTGTAAATTATTAATACTAGGCTAATAGACTTATTGTTAAATTATATCAGATTGGCCAATGTTGTTCAAGCCTACACCTTGTTAATAATGCATGCTATATGTCTGTCATTGTCCATGTCAGGTCAATTAACAACCGTACAGTGTTACCCTGCTTCTGCATAAACTCCAGTTAATGTTAATTTTATTCATTGTTTAATTTTAGAATGCTGTTCAGTGTTTATTGCCAACGTGGAATTCGCCCGGCAACAGAGTTATGTTTGTTTGTATAGAGACACATCCATGCACACAAGTACACGCCCACACATGCATGAGTGGTCGCCTGCACACATACATGCACGCATGTACAAACGCACAAACTATGGCGACTAAATAACTCCTCCATTAATCTTATTATCATATCGAGTGTGTATAGTTAACTTGTCGAAAACATCCCACAATTGAGGTATTATAAAGTAATAAAGCAATATATTGCTGCTTTCCTGTGCTCCTGTTTTCAGTCATCCTTTCCGTTGCCCACTTCTTTCCTCCAGGCCCACTGCAATGTCGTGCATTGCGTTACAGTTAGAAATACTGCTGATTATTAATAGTATTAAGTACACCTAACAACGTATGCAGCATGGTTGTCACATTCGGAAACTGCAAATGGCCGATGCACATAAAACTGCAGTAGAATCCAACTTGCCATTCAAGGGCTGTTTTCTAAAGCAATAATTCCTCGTGAAATTCTAGATTTATGTGTAAATTGTCGTGACATGAGCGATTGTGGCAGTGGAGCGTGCCAGCACAGGAACCACTCCATCAGGCGCTCATCTCCTGTGTCTTCACGAATGACGTCAAACCGGTTTTTACACAGTTTTGCTGACTCCTTATGGTGTTTGTAATTGCGCTAATTACCCATTTGTGTGAGTCAACTGAATTATTACTGATGCACTGATCAGTAAATATTCCCCAACGGGGAGCGAAACGCCTGAATGGGAATGCGTTGTGGTTGACTGTGGTTCTATCACATTAAAACTCCATTTCCTTTGTTTCTATTCTGTCACTTCACTTACTGTAACTATATTAACGCATTTATACTGCTGTTAACTCAAGAATATTTATAGAAACAAAAGTCTGCTCCATGTAGACAGTCATTGCATCATCAGAACTTAAAGCACCAATAAAACAATATAAATAGCTGTGTTTACAAGGACAAATGTTTGTCCATGATGGAGTGAATGATATGGATTGGTGATGACTTATGTAACGGGTTGTTTCACTGTGTTCACTCGTGATTCCTCATTGCTCACACAGGATACAGACGTTGTTTTAAATTGAACACAATTGTGTGTGTTGATGTTGATTGATGTTTGTCTCTCAGACCTGAACCTCCATCTTCCAAGGAAACACAACACTGCAGAGCTGGGGGAGGGGACGGGACGGGACGGGACGGAGGGGGAGCAGGGGAGGGCAGCAAGGAATATACATAGCCATTGTAGGGTTGGGGAGTGTGGGAGTGAAACCTGTAGTTTGTTAGGTAAGGGGAACAAAATGAGTATAGGGAAGGTTGAGAAAAATGGGTATGTGCAAGCAGACAGGGTGTGAAAGTAAGTTAGTTGGATGGGAGTTCTGAAGTTTGTGCAATGGCAGTAAATGGGAGTTTGAAAATTAGTGGGATGGGAACATATGAAAGTTTGGGAATTAGGGAGGGGAATAAATTAAGAGTTTGGAAGTTGGGGATGGGAATAAGTGGAATTCTCTTTAGTGAGATAGCAATAAATAGGAGTTGAATATTAGTAGGATGGGAATAAATGAGAGTTTGGAAGTTAACAGAATGGGTTTAAATAGGAGTGTGAACATTAATGTGATTCAAGTAAATTGCAGTGTGGAAGTTAGTAGGATTTGTAAGATATGGGAGAATGTATCACTAAACACTTGCAATTTCCCTCATTGCCACTGTTAATATGAGTTGGATTGTTTGAAATGTCAATCTCCTCGGGTGATCGAGGACAGATCAGGCTGCCGCAGGCTTCCAACTGTATTATCATGATCACTGATATGACTCACCAAAGATGGGCTTTATTGAAAACATGCCAATATAACAGATAGGGATAAATATTTAATTCCATTATTCATGTGGGAGAGAGCATGTGTTTTTACCTGGGTCTCTGGAGACCTAGATTGGTTGTGTCTGTCTGGTTGGTGTCTTTCAGTTAGGGCATGGTGGAGCACCACTGGGTGACTGCACCACCAGGACCCTGGCATATATCCTGCATGCGTCTGCATTGCTCTATTCTCCTTAACTTTAGTTAAATGCCCACAATCACCATGTTGATTATTCTGGCATTGGGAGTTTAGAGAATGAGATCCCAGCTCAGTGAGTCCTCAATAGGTTTATTCCATTTCCCCGCATAGGATCTTTTATTCTCCTGGCACAGACACCAGATAGACAGGACTGACGGCTTATAGCATGTCTTCTGAAAGAAACAAGCAGTGTAGGTTGACTGAAATTGCCCAAGTTTCAACACGGCGGTTGAACCAGTACCGACCCACCGCCCAGTGGCACCGGGGTTCAAACCACGGTTCCTCCGAACGACAGTCCAACACTAACCGCTCGACCACTGTGCCCCTTACACCCACTACATGAGTCTATATGAGACAAGTTTGCACTGACACCACTGGTCTCTATATACACCTTCCACACATACACTACATTAGTCAAGTGTCATTCACACCACTGCTCTCTATATACACCTTCCACACGTACACTACATGAGTCAAGTCTGCACTGACACCACTGGTCTCTATATACACCTTCCACATATACACTACATGAGACAAGTCTGCACTGACACCACAGGTCTCTATATACACCTTCCACACATACACTACATGAGACAAGTCTGCACTGACACCACTGCTCTCTATATACACCTTCCACACTACATGAGACAAGTCTGCACTGACACCACAGGTCTCTATATACACCTTCCACACATAAACTATATGAGTCAAGTCTGCACTGACACCACTGGTCTCTATATACACCTTCCACACATACACTACATGAGTCAAGTCTGCACTGACACCACAGGTCTCTATATACACTTTCCACACATACACTACATGAGTCAAGTCTGCACTGACACCACTGGGTCCCTATATACACCTCCCACACATACACTACATGAGACAAGTCTGCACTGACACCACTGCTCTCTATATACACCTTCCACACATACACTACATGAGACAAGTCTGCACTGACACCACAGGTCTCTATATACACTTTCCACACATACACTACATGAGTCAAGTCTGCACTGACACCACTGGTCTCTATATACACCTTCCACACATACACTACATGAGTCAAGTCTGCACTGACACCACAGGTCTCTATATACACTTTCCACACATACACTACATGAGTCAAGTCTGCACTGACACCACTGGGTCCCTGTATACACCTCCCACACATACACTACATGAGACAAGTCTGCACTGACACCACTGCTCTCTATATACACCTTCCACACATACACTACATGAGACAAGTCTGCACTGACACCACAGGTCTCTATATACACTTTTCACACATACACTACATGAGTCAAGTCTGCACTGACACCACAGGTCTCTATATACACTTTCCACACATACACTACATGAGTCAAGTCTGCACTGACACCACTGGTCTCTATATACACCTTCCACACATACACTACATGAGACAAGTCTGCACTGACACCACTGCTCTCTATATACACCTTCCACACATACACTACATCAGACAAGTCTGCACTGACACCACAGGTCTCTATATACACCTTCCACACATACACTACATGAGACAAGTCTGCACTGACACCACTGGTCTCTATATACACCTTCCCCACATACACTACATGAGAAAAGTCTGCACTGACACCACTGCTCTCTATACACACCTTACACACATACACTATATGCGACAAGTGTCATTCACACCACTGCTCTCTATATACGCCTTCCACACATACAGAACATGAGTCAAGTCTCAGTCACACCACTGCTCTTTTCCTCGTTCCCTGTGGGTTCCAGGACAGTATGTGCCCGATCCATTCCCACCTTCTTTTCCTGATTTCCTCTTCCACAGGAAGTTGACTGGTCCTCTGCCACAGATCCACATTTTGGATTTTATCTGGCCAATTATATTTGGGTCCACTAATACAGTGTATATACTGTCTAAATTGCTTGCTTGGCGTCTCTCACAAGCCCAAACAGAAAGTAACTCTGGTCGCTGGGAGCAAGATCCAGTGGGTTAGAGATAGAGACCACCACTCTGTGAGTCCACGACAGGTTACACATTTACCCCCTGTGTGGGATCTTTCACTTCCCCTGGCATAGACACCAGATATTAGGGACCAACGGCTTTTAGTGTCTCTTCCGACAGACACAGGAAACATGAGGTGAACAAAATTGCCTAAGAGTTAGAATTGCCTGTGAAATGGCGAAAGATGGAATCAAACCACCGTCCCCTCAATCAACAGTTCAGCACTCGACCGCATGACAACTGCCTCCAAGTCATGTGTATATGTATCACCAACTCATTATCATCTTATCAGTACCTAGCAGGCTAGTACAGTCAGTATGCATCAATTAGCAACAAGTTTTTATTTATTTAGACGCATCAAATTGATATACAACTACATGTTTCAGAAGGCTGCTTTTGTTGAATTTGTTTCTGGATTATTGTTTCACCTTAGAATGTTAATACATAATAGTTTAACTTACTCTATTTGACCATATTATTTCTCATGAGTGGTTAGGTCAAGAATTTTTTTTTTTCGGGCTAGGTGCTATTGTGAATATGGAATGGCTGGGTGCAGTTGTGAACATGGACCAGGGCTGGGATGAATAAAATATGAATTGAAAGATTTTGATTATGCATAATTACAATTGACAGAAAATGAATTAAGTGTCAATTCCTTGTGCTTGTACAATCTGGTTGTATTTCCAACGTGGTCCTCAATCCAACTCTAGAATTGCATATGAACTCTTTCAACTATCTTCTATTCAAGTACAGGCCTAAAGAGTACTAAAATTATGTGTGCGTTGCAGCAGAGGGAAGCTAACAAAAACAACTTTAAAATCTAGTGACAATGTAAAAAATGTACAGTGCAGTGTTGTTATTTAATTATTTTTTACTCCTGTACGTTGTTTTTCTGGAGGCCCTGAGATTGATGAGCTCTGTTGGTATAGCCAACAGATCTCGTCTCCGGTGTGGATGAGTCTGTCTACAGTAAATAGCACGTTCACACAAGCATGACAGAATGGTTCCACTTAGGCCATAACAAATGACTGCTTAATTTAGGATCAATAGCACAATACCACAAATGGCTGAAGGTGTTAACGGAACAAAGATTGTAGAATAGTCTTGGCCAAAGGTGTGAAAAGTGTTTACCAGTATAAATGCATGCCGTTTCACAAAACTAGCATATATGCATTTAGCATGGTCACAAAGTGAGGTGTTTCTGTTCATGTCGATATGCCGCAAATAAAGTCGCATGGTTTTTAATTGTTTTAATCTAATTGGATTGGATTTGGATTTGAAAAATTTGAGTTGGAATTGAAAAATAATTAATTGAAATTGATTACCGGTACATCGAATTGAGGAATTTAAATTGATTAAATTGGTTTGATCCCATACCTGACATGGACATTAACATGGATTTATAATACCATACCATAGTTGGATACGTTAGGATATTTCAGATTTTTGATTCTCATTTGGCTCCTCAATGATCAGAACTTCTTCTGATGACTATTAAAGATGCCTCCTGAATTCAAATCAATTTTGTTGTCTCATCTAAAATTTATCTTGTGAAAAAGCTACCTAATATCCCCAACATGCAAGCTCATTTGCAATTTTTTATGTAATTTTTTTTGAAATCATCAGACAAACTATTAACTTATTAAATATTGGATACAACATCAGTTTAAGTGAGTACCAAAAGTGGAATCTCTGTGTGAATGCAGGGTACAATTCTACGTGTTTCTCTGTTGATGTTGTAGACTTCCTAGCCCTCTCGAAAACCACATAAGAAACAATTCTGCGGGTTGAAGGCTAATGTCGACCCGGCAATTGGCTTTGGCAATCTACCAGATGTAACAACCAAAATCATTTTTTTCAATCAGAAATGGATAGTTTTATTAAGATGACTGTGGATATTACTTAAAGAAATCACACAAGTGTTTGGACATCAAAGAATAACAATCATGATGGACTAAGCGTCAGGAACCAGTGTTAATAATTCATAGTTTCCGGTACCTATTAGTATTGATGCTTTGTAAACAGGCTGATTTTTAAAAGGGTGTTACATGTTTGGTATGTAATAAATTGTACCACTGATTCTGGCCATTTCTGGGTCAGCTGTTCGATGGTACAACTATTCTAAGATTAAATCAACTGTTTGATCAATAAAAAAATTACCTTTATGTAAATCATTGAAGACTGAGTCCAGTTAAAAATGTTTGCTGAGAATTAATTGTTGCAATTTTTTATTTTTTTCAATTAGAGCTAAAAAAAATCCAATCCAATTCCAAATTCAATTAAAAAAAACATGGAACTTTATTGGCAGCTATTTGACATGTAACGGAGATACCTGATATTGGGACCATGCTAAAATGTATGTGCCAGCTTTGTGAAACGGCATGCATTTATACTGGTAAATAATATGTATGATTATTAAGGTAACTTAAAAATCCCTCCGTATTTGCCTTAGCAAATCACAAATTATATTTGTTGGTGTTCAAATCTGAAGAGTTATTAGTTTAAGTAAGTTTACTTTATAAGAGTAAAAATTAATATCATCCAAATAATTTGTTTTATTGTTAGATATGTTACCTTTGGAAACTGTGAATTGTTTTTTATGTCATAGATAACAGGGACAGAGCATTTGTTGCTGCCATTTTCAGGATTTTGACTGGACCTGGTTAAAGATAATGTGTTAGTTTGTCCAATGATTTCATCAAATTAACTAACACTTGCACATATATAAGCTAACAAGTTTGGTTGTTTTGCAAAATGAATGAGGAACGAGATAGCCATAAAATATAAGTATGGAGGGACCTTTAACTGGCACCAGCGGCTTATCAAATGTGGCAGTGGCGTTGCCGTCTGCATTTTTTTTTCTCTGTGGCACAGGCTGCATGTATCATCATCATATCACCAAACTGTTGCCAATTAATCGACTGAGCCCGCCGCGGGAGACAAACCAGCTGTGACAGTTGATGTGCATGATGTGCCAACTCGTATGATTTCTCACTAAGTTAATGCACATTAATTGAATAAATCTGACTCATTTACTTGATGACTTGTGCCACTCATTTCCGGGTCTGCCTACTTGTACCGCCGGCTGACGAGGCACTCCGGTCGCCTCACAATAGACAATGATGAGCTGTTTATTTCCTGACGTGGTTCACTTGGTCGCCGCAGCCTCTCACTGTGGCGCAGGGAATAAAGTGATTTCAAAATCACTACTCTAGCACTCGGTTAACTCATGTACAGCAGAGTCCACAGTCAACCCATTTTGCAGATGATTCGCACTAATAAAGCATTTGGATTTAATCCTGGCCTGCTGCCTTATGTGGAAACGACTGTTTGATCTGTGGTAGACGTATAGCTGGACTGCAAGGCCTGGCCAGTATGAGCTGTCCACAGTGAAGGTCTTTGGAGATAACCACTCAACATCTTTACAGATCCATTTCGGTGACCATTCACCAATGTTAAAGTTCTGTGTGGATGACTATTCACCTCCACTATAGATCCATATGGATGACTATTCACTACTACTAAAGATCCATGTGGATTGTTGATGACTATTCACCACCACTAAAGATCCACAATGCTGACTATTCACTATCACTAAAGATCAATGTGAATGACTATTCACACACATGCACGCCCGCCTGCCCGCCCTCACACACACGCACGCACGCACACAGTGAATGATTATTCACCAGCAAGTTACCGATATGTGTGTGTGGCTGCCAATTCTAACCACTTGGCATTGCTCCAGAACTGTACATGTTGAACAGATATTACACAATAGGTTCCCTGTGGATGAAGCAAGCCAAGCAATTGTCTACCACATCCAAGGTCAAGGTAATTTAGATATGACCTTTTAACTACAATGATGAATTGTTGTAATTCTCATTTTGTTCCCTATGGTGTGCATACAGTGTGCTGCTTTACTATCAGAAAGAGCAAAATATGAACATGAATGTTCATTGCTTGGTTGTTTATCTATCCCACCAACATTGGTGCCAGGAGCAACTAATCCTAGTAAACTAGTGACGATGTTTTATTATCGCCCCTTGTTGATTCTGTCGACAAACATGAGCCTTGACCCTGTTGCTGCACCAAGCAATGAAGTACTTAGAACACTGTGGTTCGTTCACTTCCCCGACAGTGGTTTTCTAGCAAAGTGCAGTGTTAGACACAACTTACATTAGGCTTTGATTTTATTTTGCACTGCCTAACAAGTAATGTGTAATGTTTATTAACACCATGCTTCATATTGCTGATATTTTATTCACCTCCTGGACAGTTGCGTTATGGCAGTCAGTGAAGATCAGCCCATCTGACAAGAAGTGTTAGACAAAAGTAACATTTTAGCTTTGATATAGTATTGCATTGCCTGAATGTACATAATTTGTTAACACCATCTTACATGTTGCTGATATTTTGCACATATATAGAATGATCAGACTGCAACTTATTTTATTTGATGAACAACTTGGACATCTTGTATGACCCTCATGTGCATGTGTCAGGCCATAAAAACCAGGCTCTCAACATTGGGGACAGTATATCCCTCATGACTTCGAGATCATGTTAATGTCATCTTCTCTCAATTTGGAATGCAATAAAACAGAGAATGACAAGCTCCCTGGCAGTGACCACTCCCAGTGCCAGAAAAGTCATCTTGGCTATAATATCTTGAAAAAAATCTTACACATTGAATGAGACCACATAAGGCCATCACATTCTAATACACTGTATCTGGTAACCACAATGTAATAATTATATATACATGCACACCCGTGCACACACACTACTCAGTTAATGTTATGTTGCTGAATGCTGGAAACCAGGAATTATTTGGGATAACCATGAAGGGTTTATGTAGGTGACAGCAATACTATTATGTAGTTAAGGAGGATGAAACATGTAAAAGCTGTCTAATGTTTAGATAACCTGCAGTTATTGACACATTGCTTCCTGGACATAAAAGAAACTCACACTACAAATATCATGGTTGTCCTAGGTGTCATTTGAGTACATTAAAAATCTCCACAATATGTATTTGTGGGTGTTTTGTAGACATCTCGCTGCGTGTTGAACACATCCGACTAATCACTATCATATTTCGATGGGGGAAATGAATACAACTAACTGTGCGGCCAAGCATGTTTTTCAGCTATCTGTCACACTTTATGTATCAAGTCATGTCCAAGTGGAGCCAGTGTGGTACATTTGCACATTATAATAGCAGCAGGAACAAATTAATGCAGCTTTATTTGCACATATCATGACGCCGCGACTAATTCAACTTGCAACTGTTCGTACATGTCGGTGTATCCTGATGAGGGTCACTCGTGTGCCAGCATCGTTACCTTCGCATTATAGTCACGCATGTTTTATTGTCATCGTGAACAAGATTTAATTATGGAGTGAAAAATAAAAGTGGATGCTGTGATGCATCCACCTGTCATTGCACCACAATCAATACTTTACCACCTTGTTACTGTATCATTGTCACCCTATCTCACCGTCATGCCTGTCACCAAACAGTTGGAGTGGTGATCATTTTGAAACAGGATATGCGTTTTTGAACAGAACCTCCGTAAATTCTGAAAGAGTAGAATCACCAACCATAAACGATAATGACTTTATTGGCGATATTTTGAAACAAACATGATCACTATGCAACAGTATTCATTTAGTTTGGTAGATTTATGATGCAGGATTTTAAAACCCCCATTGCGAATCATTACAAAGTGTCATGACGCCCGTGCTACTTCTTGTCAACCAACATAAACAGGGACCTGGGCGGAAGGCGCTAACATAAACCATTTCACGATCGTAGTCTGGCTGTCCGCTAAATGCGTGGAAGACATGTTGCTAATTAAATGTAGTTGTTACATCAGTAGAACACGCATAAATGTACATATTCCAGTTTCAAACACAAAACTCGAAGGAGTATCAACAGCCTAGGGTACACTGGCTTAAAGTGATATATTCCGCGTTTCGCAGTTCAAAAAAATTCTGTTGGATGGCGTCATATATAGCGTTACCTAAAAATGTAATGGTTGAACAAAATTATTAATGAAACAACAAACAACAGTGATTTGAACATTCATCATTGTTAACATGATTGCTTATATTATTCACATTTGTTAACTTATATATTAGGCACTGCTGCATTAGAAACAACCAATCAGTTATATGTAATTGTGTGACAAATTATTTTACTACCTAAATTGATTATGTATGGTTGTTACTGTGGTGCAAATAT
This sequence comes from Escarpia spicata, assembly GCA_963995525.1. Lineage (NCBI taxonomy): Eukaryota > Metazoa > Annelida > Polychaeta > Sabellida > Siboglinidae > Escarpia > Escarpia spicata. The sequence goes on from OZ023208.1 coordinate 49,026,052, forward strand.
TGGACAAATAAATGTTGTTAGAAAAGTTAACCACACCATAAAACAGTATTATTTAGATGCAAATATCGTAACATTGCAATATTTTAGATATTTCACAGAATGTATTATTTTTCAAAGTTTACTTTGAAATAAAATAGTTCTTTTCTGAACAGAAATGGGGTTCTGTAGCCAGTACGCCATTTTTCAAACAGAAAAAATCATTTGACACAGAAGAGGCTTCATTCCAAACGGAATTTGTTTTCTCTAAAACAGAAAATACGTTGTTTGACACAGAATTTGCCTTTTTTTGAAATGAAAAATATGTCGTTTGAAATGGAATTTGCCTTTTTCTGAAATGGAATTTTGAAACAGAATTTGCCTTTTTTTTAACAGAAAATCAGTATCCTTATAACTTTGGAATCATTGCAACTGTATCTGCTCCGAGGTGCTGAAAACCACTGGACTCTATTTATTCACTTCCTTGGACAACAGATCTACCAATTAGCAATGTATTTCCATAAACACCAAGGAAATTATTTACAGTTATTTACTCATCAGTGACAATGTTCTGACTAGCATAACATTAGCTCTTAAGGTCAACATCCTTCGCTTCCAACACTTGATAGCAGTGATTATGCAAGTTTTAACCACAGGTAGTTCATACTGTTCGGGTTTTGACCATTCATGTTTCACAGTTTAGATTATTGGCTAATGGAGGTCTTGATCATGATTAAAAATGCCTTCTCTAATGACATGTAATGTCACTTTTTCCCCCTAGACGTCTTGGCTTTTACCTTGGCCCGTCAAACTTTCAGGAGTTCATCTACAACTCCTTAGAAGAACAGTAGTACTCTTTTTTTTAAATGACTCATTGGACAAGGTTTCTTAATGGATTTAGCATTTGTACCAGCCATTACACAGCCGTAAATCAATTGTTCATAATGTCACATGTATTTTCTGTGATTGTTCCAAGGATGTGAGGTCCACCAATCAGTTAGGTATGTTTTGTATAATATGCTTTTATGAAAAACCTTCGTCACAACGAACATCAGTGCAAATAGTTCAGGAGACCGTCTTCTGTGACTGTGTGTATCTGACACCAGAGGATGGGCTTTGTAATGAATAAATGTACAAAATAAAAGCATAATAAAAGTAACGTGTGCAGTAGTGCATTGGAATGGTGGTAGCTGACAGATTTGTGAACTGACTGTGAATGTTGTATTTCTTGCTTTTAAGTGTTCTTGAGGGATGCAGTAGTAGTTAGTGTGTGTGACTGGCCACAGATGGCGTGTGTAGACGTGTGTGAACGGAAGTGCTGCTTGTGGCGTGTCACATCCCATTCAGTTAGCCCACATTGTTTTGTATGGCGCTAAATGAAAATGCACTTACGAACCATGACAGAGCGACAGTTCATTACTGACTGTCACGTCATTAATTGGTGTGCAATGTGACCTGCTATTTAAATCCCTTTGAGTGCTAATGGCATTCTCTTTTGGAAATTTGATCTATGCCGTCCAGAATAATTGTTAACCATCAGTGTCACAACAACTGGTTTTATTTATCATCAGCGTTATTTCTACTATTTCTTTTGAGGTTGGTGTACAAAAAGGAAGCAAAATCAGAAACTACATTCTAAAAAGTTTGGAGAGAAACTGTGAGTGAATGTTCTGTATTTTCACCCTAAGTTAAAAATCTGAAAACCAGTATGTAATTTCAATGTTGATATCAGAATTTTTTTAGAATTGATGACAGCACCACTGTGATACAGTGGCATGATAACATAGCCCCACTGTGTTATGTACAGTAACATGATGACATAGCCACACTGTGTTATGTACAGTGGCATGATAGCATAGCCACACTGTGTTATGTAAAGTGACATGATGACATAGCCACACTGTGTTATGTACAGTGACATGATGACATAGCCACACTGTGCTACGTACAGTGGCATGATGACATAGCCACACTGTATTATGTACAGTGACATGATGACATAGCCACACTGTGTTATGTACAGTAACATGATGACATAGCCACACTGTGTTATGTACAGTGGCATGATAGCATAGCCCCACTGTGTTATGTACAGTGGCATGATGACATAGCCCCACTGTGTTATGTACAGTGACATGATGACATAGCCACACTGTGTTATGTACAGTGGCATGATGACATAGCCCCACTGTGTTATGTACAGTTACATGATGACATAGCCACACTGTGTTATGTACAGTGGCATGATGACATAGCCACACTGTGTTATGTACAGTTACATGATGACATAGCCACACTGTGTTATGTACAGTGGCATGATAGCATAGCCCCACTGTGTTATGTACAGTGGCATGATGACATAGCCCCATTGTGTTATGTACAGTGACATGATGACATAGCCACACTGTGTTATGTACAGTGGCATGATGACATAGCCCCACTGTGTTATGTACAGTTACATGATGACATAGCCACACTGTGTTATGTACAGTGGCATGATGACATAGCCACACTGTGTTATGTACAGTTACATGATGGCATAGCCACACTGTGTTATGTACAGTGACATGATGACATAGCCACACTGTGTTATGTACAGTGACATGATGACATAGCCCCACTGTGTTATGTACAGTGACATGATGACATAGCCACACTGTGTTATGTACAGTGACATGATGACATAGCCCATCTGTGCTATGTACTGTGGCATGATGACATAGCCCCTCTGTGCTATGTACTGTGGCATGATGACATAGCCCCTCTGTGCTATGTACTGTGGCATGATGACATAGCCACACTGTGTTATGTACAGTGACATGATGACATAGCCCCTCTGTGCTATGTACTGTGGCATGATGACATAGCCCCTCTGTGCTATGTACTGTGGCATGATGACATAGCCCCTCTGTGCTATGTACTGTGGCATGATGACATAGCCCCACTGCTATGTACTGTGGCATGATGACATAGCCACACTGTGTTATGTACAGTGACATGATGACATAGCCACACTGTGTTATGTACAGTGACATGATGACATAGCCCCTCTGTGCTATGTACTGTGGCATGATGACATAGCCCCATTGTGTTACGTACAGTGGCGAGATGACATAGCCCCTCTGTGTTATATACAGTGACATGATGACATAGCCACACTGTGTTATGTACAGTGACATGATGACATAGCCCCTCTGTGCTATGTACTGTGGCATGATGACATAGCCCCATTGTGTTACGTACAGTGGCGAGATGACATAGCCCCTCTGTGCTATGTACTGTGGCATGATGACATAGCCCCACTATGCTATGTATTGCGGCATGATGACATAGCCCCACTGTGTTACGTACAGTGGCGAGATGACATAGCCCCACTGTGCCATGTACAGTGGTATGATGACATAGCCACACAAATGTGCATTTGCATGATGATATAACTATACAACTGGTGGTACATAGCCACATGGTGGTGCAATGAGTAAGTGCAGTGATTGCTAGGCCACAGCCGCGCATCCAACACATATCACTTAATATCAAAATGAGTGTGATAGTAACCAATATCAAGAATCCTCTAGAGCCGTGGTGATTAATTAATCACAGAAGCAGCACTTTGGCTAATAAATGTTGCTTCTAGGTGGCATTTTGTTGATGGGTTTCTACAATTAAATGTTACTAAGTGTAAGTGCCTAAGTAAATAGCCTTCATGTTGACTGGCCAGTTGGAACTCTGATGTGGTGTACACATCAAAGCATTGTCATCTTGTGTGAGTGCCAGGTGACAAAAGACAGAAAGGAGACTGTCACCTTTGAGACAGTGTATGTTGAGTGAGCCATCTCTTGGTGCTGGAGGTCTCATTCATCTTCATCAGTGTCTCACACTCCCAGTCTCCTGACACCTCTCACTCTCTACACACTGGCTCTCTCTACTCACTCTAGTAGTGCTGTTGTAGCACTGTCACTCTCGCCTGGATACTCACACAATAGGGTAGTGATTTGTAAAAACAATGGTACTAATTAGCGCTAAATTATGTTTACACGATATTAAAGTTTATTACACCTGTTTCTTTCTATCTCACTCCCTCTTTCCCTATGCCCATGCCAAATCTCTCCTCCCCTACATCCTTTCCACTCCATCTCCTTCCCCCTATACCTCCTTCTCCAACCCTATATCCCTCCCTCTGTCGTTCCATCTATTTTCCTATATACCTCCTTTTGTCCCTCTCCCTCCTCCCTCTGCTCCTTACCTCTATTCATCCATACCTCCTTCCGTCCATCCCGCTATCCTCCCCTGGTGGTGCAGAGAAGTTGATAAACAAGTGGAATTACTGATTGATAAGTATTACTCTTGCCTTAACCCTCTCGTGGTCAGAACGCCCGAATCAACCCGACTCCCACTCAGGTTCAGAACGCCTGAATACGCCTGAATACAGGGGCACATTTAAACTGGTACCGCGAAACAGTGTCATCCAATAACGGCAATTTATTTCAGCAGTTAGCATATAATAATATTGAAGTTTCACTGGGAAGCGTTAAAAGTGAGAAATGATGGCGATTTCCGTGACTAAATAGTGCCAACCAATAAGCGGTTTTGTAGTCGAACGCAGCGACACACAATTTCCGGTCCCTCTTTTATGCCACGCAGTGAATATTTTAATGGTGATTTTCAGCCAATGAGATTAAAGTTTAACATTTGCTGCGGGCATAAACATGGAAGCACCCAGGAATTATTCCAAAACATGCGTCCGCAGGCGATTTCTACGATTAAATGCTAACTTTTGAGCGGTCTATTTTGTTGTAAAGAAGTATTAATGCGCCGCGCAACGAAGCCGGTGGTGTTTTTTAGCTTTGGTGTAATTCTCGACATTGTCATTATGTCGAACTCCAGTAATTCAGACTTTGATGGGATTTTCGAATCGAGTTTATAACGAAAACTGCCATCAAAGGGGAATGTTTTGCACTATGATTACGCATTTTAAACATAACACCAACTTAATAGTTCAGACGGGATGACGGCTACGATCACAAAGAACACCATTTTGTATAAAATCTTGAAAATACATGCACTCTGAAAAACTGAAATTATTTCAGTTTTATTTATAATAGACATTTAATTAGTTTTCCATTCTGTAGTGTAGTATGTCACATACTTGGCTAGTTACACCAGGAATTAGTTCTTCAGATGTAGTGATAATTTTATTTGAATCGGATCAAAAATTATTTATTTATTGCATTCATGCAACCCGAGTATATCACATGATTCACTCACAGCACATTCTCTCGATTTAATAGGATTCAATAACAGGCACATATTTGCATTAATCTGGCCTTGAGAGGGTTAATATCATTCATAAAGTTGCAGTAAACATAGTCATTTGCAAAAGGTTAAGACCAGGCACGATTTTTTGAAGAAATTTGACAAAACTATGATTTTTTGGTCTTCACATAACATTATATCAGTTTATTTCGCCAAATAAACGTAGTACAACATAATTTGAAATTTTGTGTCGTCCAAAAGTGTCAGTGTCTCTACTTTTCAGTATTTAGTGTGGCCTCCTTTGCTGTCAGTGACCGTCTGGATGCGATGTGGCATGCTAGAAACCAGAGATTCGCAGTACTTCTGGGTGATTTCTGTGACCTAAACGTCCTTGATAGCTTGTTTCAAGTTTTGAGCGCTTGATGGTTGTTTGTCTGCCACCTTATCATTCATTATAATCCACAGGTTCTCAATGAGATTTAGATCTGGGCTGTTCCCAGGCCTTTCCAACACGGAGATTTTGTTCTTCTTGAGGAAATCAGTGGCTACCTTGGATCGGTGACAAGGAGCGCCATCTTGCATGAAAATCGTATATTTGTGGATGTCCATATGCAATTTCAGCTTCTCCTTCAGCAACTCCACGTACCTAGGTCCATTCATAGCGGTGTTAGGTAGAATAAAATACAGACCAGAAGGGCCAAAACACGACATGGCACCCCAAATCATCTGACTTGGCGGGTGTTTCATTGTGGCTGCTGTATATTTATCATCAAATCGCTTACCTACTGGCCGCCCAACGTACCTCTTGCGAGGTATAAACTGTTGCATGGTCGATTCATCTGAGAACAACACTTTCTTCCACTGCGCGACAGTCCAGTGGCGATGTCGTCTGGCAAAGTCCAGTCTCTTTTTTTTCATCACAGGTGTCAGGCGTGGCTTCTGGGCTGGCTTGCGGGACTTCAGCCCAAATTCCTTGCTGAGACGTCTCAAAACAGTACTGAGACTTATTTCCGTACCCTTTAAGCGTAAAGCAGCCAAAATTTTCTTGCATGATCTCATTGGCGAGTGCATCGCGATGCATCTCATTGTGTGGTCATCCCTGAGCGTAGTTTTCCGTGGACGACCACTCCTTTTACTGCCACGAAAAGTGCCATCAGGATTGAATTTTTACGATGGCGTTGTGCACGGCTGTCTTAGAATAACGTAATTTAGCACTAATGTCTCTTTCCGTATATCCTTCTCCATGTAGAGTCACTATTTGTGCCCTTAGAACCTCTGTCAAACACGATTTTTTGCCCATTTCAGGGACGAAGACAAAACTGAAAAACACATAATCGATACCGACAGCAGCAGACAAATGACCTGGAAGTACTGACTAGGCATATTGCTTCAACGCCTAAATAGGATGATGCAATCCAGACATTATCTCATACAATCTGATGCCATACCATAAAATGCTTAAAAATCATGCCTGGTCTTAAACTTTTGCAAATGACTGTATATTGAGCAGCAGTTGTGCTTAAAGTTAGTTATTTTAGAACACCTTAGTATAGGGAGTGATAATAGGGTAACTTACCGTTCGATAAGTTGTAAACAAGATTTAACAAACCTGATTTTGTGGTAGAATATATAGGAGATAAAGTAACAACCATCAAACTACTTACATAACATCATATCTGTGTAAGCCAGTACTTGCTAGATATTTTGATTAGGTAGCATTGATTAGATAGTTGGACGGCGTAACTAAATAAATAAAGCAGCCTAACGTAACATTATTGATTGTATTTAAATTAGGCCACTACCGGTAATGTTAGCATTCGTGATAGGATAAATAGTCGGCTGTGTAATTGAAATTTGTAACCTAAAGTGTGCTGTAGTACACAGGAAATAGTCTTTATAAAGACTAAGTTAGTTAAGTTATTAAATAAATTCTGATAGGGATATGGCGCCTTGCAAGCGGCAAGTCAAGGCAAAGCGACACTTGGTGTGCGATCAATGCCACAGCTGGGTAGATTTTGCATTGTCCGGCTGTGGGAAGTCATGGGCAGAAACCATAGAGGAAGGATTCACCTTTCAGTGCATTGGGTGTTGGAAGGTGGAGTGTCTGCAGAAGGAGATAGTTAGGTTGACAGATATTGTGAAGAGAGGTGGGAAGTAGAAAGGAGACAGGTCGATTGGAGAGACGACAGGGAGAGAGATGAGGATACTGCAAGACTGAAGGAGAATAGCAGTGGCAAGAAGTCTGAGGAAAGGAGATTGAGAGGAGGGAAGGTGATTGGAGGGGAAGAAATTGGAAAATCGACGACAGAAAACGTGACAAGCGTGAAGGTGACAGGGAGAAAGTGACCGTAGAGAAGGAGGGAGGGAAGATGGGAGAGGAGAGAAGAAAATGAGATGGGAGGAAAGATGAAAGGACGAAAGGAAGTGAGAGCAAATGTGATAGGAGAGAAGTCGATAAAACGGACGCTGACAGGAGGTAAGGTGACAAGAGAAAAGGCGATAGGAAAGAATGGATCGGAAGAGAATGTGACAGGAGAGAAGACGGCAGGGGGAAAAGACAACAACCAGACAGATGCAATCCGGAGAAGGAGCTACTCTAAGGCAGTGATTGAGGGGGCAATGAGGAAAGAGAGGGTGTTTATGGGCGACTCCATTATGAGAAAGACGGACAAGACACTGAGCGAGGGGAATGATGTCGTTGTTTGTCTACCGGGGGCTAGCATTGAACATGTGAATGACAGGGTGGAGAAGGTATTGGGACATGGCAAGAGAGGGTCTATACTGGTACATGTAGGAACAAATAATGCAGACAGGGAGGGAACAGTTGGGATAGTACAGAAGTATAGACAGTTAGTGAGGAAGCTAAAGAAGACAAGAGTTGAACAGATAATTCTGTCAGGAATTTTGCCAGTAATGGGAGGAAAGGGGGCAACATATAGAAACTGCAAGAGGATGGCGATCAACGCACTAGTTGAGCAGATGTGTGAAGAAGATGGGGTGGGATTCACAGATTTGTGGGGATACTTTGTTGGGAGGGAAGATATGTACATGAGAGATGGCCTCCATCTTAGTGGAAAGGGGACAGCAGTTTTCTCAGAGAACCTGCTGCGATCTGTTGACAGTGCGACAGGTTGCATCTATTTAAACTAGATTCGCAGGGGGGACTCACAGAAAAGCCTGAAACTGAAAGCATAGATAAATACAGCACAAATAAATCAGCAAAGAACAGTCTGGAAAACTCTTCTGAAGCTGGATATAAATGTGTTTGTTTAAAAGCAAGGAGTGTAGTAAACAAAAGAAAGATATTGACTCAAATAATAGGTATAACCAAATCCTGGACCACCACCGATATGTCAGATGCCGAATTTGGACTGACAGGATATGTAATGTTTAGGAAAGATAGAATAGGAAGAAAGGGAGGTGGAGTTATTTTATATATTAAAGAATCTATCCAGGCTGATGAAATAAAATTAGAAAGAGAAGCAGATTGCGAAGAAGCTGTTTGGTGTAACGTAGTTACAGGAAACTTAACGTTAACAGTTGGGTTAGTTTAACGAAGTCCAAACATAAGCATAGAAGAGAATGAAAAAATACAAAACGCTATAAGGGAAGTATTATTATGGGGGATTTTAACCATGGGCATATACAATGGAAATCTCTACAGAGTATGGGGAGTGAGGAACACAAGTTTTTAGTTTTAGTTCAAGATACTTTCCTTTCTCAACATGTGCTAGAACCAACCAGGGATGACAATGTGTTAGACATAGTTTTGTCCTCACAGAATGAATTAGTTGACAATGTCAAGATATGTGAGCCACTGGGGAGTAGTGATCACAACCAGATACATTTTACCATCAAAGTAAAATCAGAAAGGAATAGTAAAAAGCAGTATAGGAGAAATTTCCACAAAGGAAGGTATAAGGACATGAGGAAATATTTAGCAAAGATAGACTGGAATAACACACTGAAAAAGAAAATGGCAACAGAATGCTGGAATATATTAAAGAGTGAAATTAAGTGCATAGTCAATAAATTTGTACCCTTCAAAAAACAAGGAAAACGGTCCAAAAAGAAACACTTATCGAAAGAAGCCATTAGAAAAATTATGTATAAACAAATGATGTGGAAGTCATGTAGATGTACTGGAAATGATGAAGACTACAACATTTATAAAAAAAGCACTTAACCAAGCTACAGCGGAAATTAGAAATTCAAAGAGAAGCTATGAACAACAATTAGCTAGTAATATAAAACATGACAGCAAGAGTTTTTATGCGTATGTTCGAAGCAAACAGAAAGTTCAAGATAAGGTCGGTCCTCTAGAAGATAGTGCTGGAAATATAATATCAGAGGGATCCTTGATGGCAGAGGACCTGAATGAGTCCTTTAGTTCAGTGTTTACCAGAGAAGATATTAGTTCACTGCCAATACCAGAGGCTAAGTTCAAGGGGGCACATTCAGACTATTTAGGACAATTAATTGTAACCCCGGAAATGGTAACTAAGAAAATAAGGGCTATGAAGGATAATAAATCACCTGGCGTGGATGGGATTCCACCCAAACTACTATTGGAAATTGTAGAACAAATTAGCGTACTGCTTGCAACAGTTTTCAATTTGTCATTAGAAGAGGGAGTGGTTCCTTTAGAATGGAAAGAGGCAAATATACCGTTATTTAAAAAAGGTTCGAGAAACAAGTCAGAGAACTATAGACCAGTAAGTTTAACATCAGTGATTTGCAAATTATTAGAAAATCTAATTAAAGATCACATGGTGGATTTTTTGTTAAACAACTTCATAAACCCATCTCTACAGGTTTTTTAAAGCGAGGTCATGCTTAACAAATATGTTACATTTTTGGGAAGACATCACTAAGTGGGTAGATGAGGGATCACCAGTAGATATCGTCTACTTAGATTTTCAAAAAGCTTTCGACAAAGTACCACATCAAAAATTACTGCTTAAACTAAAGGCCCATGGCATAGGAAATGGTATAATAAACTGGATAGAAAAAGGCTGATTGACAGAAGACAACGTGTAGTAGTTGATGTGGAGGCTGCAAACTGGAAATCGGTATTGAGTGGGGTACCACAGGGATCAGAACTAGGACCTATATTATTCTTAATATATATCAACAATTTGGACGATGATATAATAAGCAGTGTTGAAATTTGCGGATGATACAAAAGTGTTTAGAAGGATTAAAAGTAATGGAGATAGACAACATTTACAAGATGATCTTGACAAATTGATCAAATGGTCTGAAAAGTGGCAAATGCTGTTCAATTTTGGGAAATGTAAATGCCTTCACACAGGACATGGGAACGATGAGGTAGAATATACAATGGGGGGTACTGTACTAAGTACTACTGTAAAAGAAAAGGACTTAGGGTTAACCATTAGTGCTGACATGAAGGTTTCAGAGCAGTGTGGAATTGCAGCTTCAAAGGGAAATCAAATCCTTGGATTAATTAGGCGAAACATAACGTATAAGGAAAAAGAGCTAATAATACCGCTGTACAAAGCAATAGTGAGGCCTCATTTAGAATATTTATACAAGCATGGAGGCCATACCGCAAGGACATAGATATGCTAGAAAGAGTACAGAGGAGAGCCACTAAAATGATACAAAAACTGAGGGATCTTAGTTATGAAATTCGCTTAAAAGAATGTGGTTTAACAACACTAGAGACCAGGAGATTGAGAGGAGATCAGATAGAAGTGTTTAAAATAATGAATGGTTATGAAAATATTTATAGAAATATTTTTTTCTCAGGTAAGAAAGATAGAAAGACTAGAGGACATGAAGTTACATTAGCAAAGGAGCAGTGTAGATTAGATATAAGAAAGTTTTCATTTTCACAAAGGACAGTAAAGGAATGGAACAGATTATCTGCTGATTGTGTGGGTGCTAGTAGCGTGAATATTTTTAAAAATAAAATCGACACATACGTCAGAAGGGCGGGATATACATAGATAAAAGGGTCGGACTCTCGATAAGCCAAAGGGCTTCCTTGTCCACCTGCCACCTAGAGTTAATTCTCTGGGTGGCAATCTTGTTAAATCTACATCCTTGCCTCTACGAAAATCTCTCTCTCTCTCTCTCTCTCTCTCCCTCCCTCCCTCCCTCCCTCCCTCCCTCCCTCCCTCTCTCTCTCTCTCTCTCTCAAAAAGAATAACGACTAATGATGTGAAATAAAATCAAACACATGAACACACACACACTGTCTTTAACAACAGCTTCATTCCATGAACACTTGCAGACAGGAATTATTCATTAAAACCTGAAATATATCTACTGTAACCAACCAGTTTCATATGCAAAGTAGAGAGGAAACTATTAAGAGGAAACTTTACACTGTACACCCCATGATTTGTTCTTGTAATCAACATGGGTGCAGACCATTGTTATTTCTTCTTTTAATCAACATGGGTGCAGACCATTGTTATTTCTTCTTGTAATCAACTTGGGTGCAGACCATTGTTATTTCTTCTATTAATCAACATGGGTTCAGACCTTTGTTATTTCTTGTAATCAGCATGGGTGCAGACCATTGTTATTTCTTGTAATCAACATGGGTGCAGACCATTGTTATTTCTTCTTGTAATCAACATGGGTACAGACCATTGTTATTTCTTCTTGTAATCAGCATGGGTGCAGACCATTGTTATTTCTTCTTGTAATCAACATGGGTGCAGACCATTGTTATTTCTTCTTGTAATCAACATGGGTGCAGACCATTGTTATTTCTTCTTGTAATCAACATGGGTACATACCATTGTTATTTCTTCTTGTAATCAACATGGGTGCAGACCATTGTTATGCTGCATTCATTGGTTAATTAACATTCCCATTTAATGCTTTCACCTCAGTGGTTCACAGGGTACAGTCAAATCACATTAAACAGTTGTACATTCTCTGCTTAATTAACACTCACACCTCTGATGAGAGAACCTGTGATGTCCTGTTTAATTGCCCCCTACAGCTCCTTTGTCACCAGATAGTCTAAATATAAGCTTAACGACACAAGCCTATTAGGGATTAGGTTAAAAATACTAACTAAATAGGATGCATCATGAGAGCTAATTTGTGAGCTAATGACATACCTGACATCAGTGGTTACATACAGTGCATGACTTCTACATGACATCTACACAACGCATGCCATCTATATAACACATGACATCTCTGTGCTACATGAAATCTACACAGCATGAAATCCACACAACACATGACATCCATACAATATATGACATCTATATTACACATGACATCTGCATGATACATGACATCTACACAACACATGACATGTGTGGTATGTGAAATCTACACAACACATGGCATCTATGTGATGCATGACATCTATACAACATGACATCTACACAACACATGACATCTACAGGATACACATCTACATGACACATGACCTTCATACAGCAACTATGCGATGCAACTTATATGTAGGCAATTTATTTAATTTACAGGCAGAGTTTTTATATTGTAAACACTCAAGTCCATTGTCACCTCCACTTGAATACAGGCGGGAGTTCCTGCAGCAGTAGTCACTGGTGTTGTACATCAATACTTGTGATTGAAATGGTTGTCCATGTCAGTCTATATCACCATATCACATTAAACAATGAAGGTGATATGTTTGCTAGTCTCTATTTGTGGCGCTCTTAGACATTTAATTCCCTCTGCCATTCCTTGTCAATACGGTTCATGCAGGTACAACAACACTTCCTCGTTTCAATACCTGCCATTTACAGTACCTCTGACATTTGTGACTTTCTACCCCCCCGGTTCAGTGCAACACGAAGGACAGATTGTCCATCTCAGTTGTCACTCTTAAATTGCTATTGTTCCTCTGTTTGTGATGTTGAGTTGCCCACACAGGAAGGCTGTTAACATTAATGAAACAGGGCGTGAGCCTGGTGGGTGGGTTACTTAAGATGTTTAGTGCGTCATCAAAGCTTCTCTTTTAAGGCTGCTTAATATAGAAAGAAACTGAAATACTGTATGTATGATGGCGAGGTTGTAGCAAGAAAATGACATATCTATGCACGAAGGTGATAGTAGCATCTATTACTGCATGTTTGTACTATAAATAGTCTTGTATACATCATGTTTCGTTAGGTACTAGTAAATAAAATAGAATATCACAATTTATTTTGCTTCCTGTAACATTCTCAATTCACAATACATCATGCTAAACCACCAAACTTCCACACGTCTCTTATTTACACATTTATCGAAGATGCAAAGCATCTAGGAAGAGTAATAGGACAAAACTACTTACGATACATACATACGTACGAACACACAAGGACTGGCTCAGTCATAGTTACATGCCAATTCAATTGTATCATAATACTTTAATTTCTATACAATTGCAAGTTATTTTAATCATAATATATTCTCTCATTTAGTTTTTATTGTTCATTATTTATAAATGACTATTTTGAATGTAAATTTGTTTTCTAAGATTTATATGTGCACTGTTTTTTAGTGTTTCACTAATTAATGACAATTTTGTAAAGTGCATTGAGCCATCAAGGAAATAGACTATGTAAAAACTATTTAGATATTATGTGAGGGCCAAGGAGCCCTGACCACTGAGGGTTGGTGGAGCTTAGGGTCATGGGCAGCAGCTGTGTCTGGGTCTCTCCAATTGTAGTCGAGGCCAGAGGGAACTCTCTTTTTCTAGCCGCCATCGATTACATCAATTACTCCTCTATCTAAGCAAATTGGGGCCAGTGTCATTTAATAGTTACTGGCCATCTAGGCTAGTCATCCAGACTGATCAATGCCAATAGCTGAGTTAGGCTGTAGTACATTGTTCTAATCCTGAAAATTGTTTCTCCTATTTTAATAACAAAAAGCACTTCCAGGTACAAGGGACTTAACACAGAAAGTATAAAATCACTTAAGTTAACCTCACTGGCATACAGAGTTATAAAAGTCTGGGAAGGGGTATGGTTGAAGTTTTTAAAGTAATTCCATGAATGTTAAAACAAGGAATCCTCACCAAATCTTTTGAAATGGGAAGAGCCGTCACGCAATTATTGAATGTACAAAATGTTTCAACACAGACACAAATTAGTTGGTATGACGGGTGGACCAAACAAGTAAATGGAAGTAATGTCAGGCACCAGCAGTCCTATCAAAGGGAGTCAGGTAAATGTTTCTGTATTTTTGCAGTGAAATTGTTTTGTTTGATAATGTGAGAAGATGAAAAAAGTTAGGCAAATTATTTTAATATCCAGATTTGTTATCGTTTTAACCAGAAGTTCTGAGTTGTTAGAGTGTACCACTCTTGTTCATTAAACAATATGTCTGCCATCTGTCTATGTGCATTGCTTGCACCTTTTAGATCTTTGTTTTCATCAAACAAATTACAGTAGCAGACCCAGAAGACCAATAATGAGGTAATTTTAATTAAGACACCTGTACCAGTTTTACTGATAACAAAGGACACCATATATCTATACTGATCTTGCCTATATACACTTACCACTTGACCCTCCAGATGATCTTAAGCAACCTGCTGCAATTACCAGTAATTTGCAGGTTAAAATAACACATGTGAAGGTCCAGAAAGAGATTCGTTTAATCCAGCCAGAAATAGAATTGGAAAGTGTAAGTTGTCTTAGGACTTTGTGTGTGCTATGGTTACATAGGCTTGGGCAAAGATTTTTCAGTGAAATTGACCTACCGGGTATTTCAATTTGTACTGAAATAAAATTTGAACCACTAAAACGTCAATATGTTGTATGTTCATACGTAAACTTTTGTTATGATAACTCAAAAACTACTAGGCTTCCAAAACAACCCATGAATCAACGATCTACAGGCCGTAGCGACATGCTGTGCTAAGACATTATGTTGTTACGCTGGCACTGAACGTAACACTGCGCTCCGATCCGAAAAATGAAGCCAAAATCATGCTACTTTACAGACCTTGCACCGTGTAAATTTTAGTTATATTTAGTCAGAATAAAGTTTATATT
The DNA here is from genome assembly GCA_963995525.1 of Escarpia spicata. Classification (NCBI taxonomy): domain Eukaryota; kingdom Metazoa; phylum Annelida; class Polychaeta; order Sabellida; family Siboglinidae; genus Escarpia; species Escarpia spicata. Next base: position 49,041,291 of record OZ023208.1, read on the forward strand.
AATGAGGAATGGTAGTTCGACCAAACAGTGATTAGCACTTGGCCAAATGAAGACAAATGTGCTGGCCACATGCGTATGTAACATAAGCTTATGTGTAGCTGTCATCTTTTGCTAATAACTTCACTATTTCACATCAAATCGACAAGTGCTTATCACCAATCAATTCGGCATTAAATTTGGAATCAAATAAATGTTGTTTTGTGAAAATTGCATTTAATTTGTTGCCACGGCGAGACTCAAAAGGTGAAAGATTTGCGAATTTTACCCAAGAATCAATGCTCAGCACGGCTTTGATAGCTCGCTTGCTACTCTTGCCGTTAGTTAAGTTTCTAATATTTGATTTGATGCGTATACAAGATATTTCGGCATATTGTGGTTCCTAACTCCAAACAAATATGATCTACAGAACAAATAATATTGTATTGAAAACTTGTAGTGAATAATTTTAGTTTTTTTTACTGTTAAAAGTGGAACTCTCCATCGCGATAAAATAGTCTGATCTACACAACCGTAGCAGTGGGCACTAGTACAAGTCGATCGTTGGTGTGAGGTGTGCGCGATGCCCGTTGTTACCTGGCATTTTGCTAAACATTCTTTGTGCTATTTTCGCTCTTTGTTATCCCACTTTACATGATCGAATATGTTTTATGTATACTGTAACATGTATGCGTTATGTTAAAAACGATTAGGGAATTATGAAATATAGTAAATAACAGGAATGTCGGGAAACGGCGCTGCTACGCCCATGTCCGACCGGCGAGAATATGTTGGCGTGTCATTGCTATTTAGGTCGACTTTCAAATTGCGTTTACGATCTATGGATACGCATGGGAAATTGTATTTATTATATAATATCTATTTACTCTACTTTGACAATAATGTACATACCGTATTATTTATTAAGCTTATATGCCCTAATTATTCCACCCAAACTACTATTGGAAATTGTAGAACAAATTAGCATACCACTTGCAACAGTTTTCAACTTGTCATTAGAAGAGGGAGTGGTTCCTTTAGAATGGAAAGAAGCAAACATTATACCGTTATTCAAAAAAGGTTCGAGAAACAAGTCAGAGAACTATAGACCAGTGAGTTTAACATCAGTGATTTGTAAATTATTAGAAAGACTAATTAAAGATCACATGGTGGATTTTCTTGTTAAACAAAACTTGATAAACCCATCTCAACATGGTTTTTTTAAAGCGAGGTCATGCTTAACAAATATGTTATGTTTTTTGGAAGACATCACTAAGTGGGTAGATGAGGGATCACCAGTAGATATCGTCTACTTAGATTTTCAAAAAGCTTTTGACAAAGTACCACATCAAAGATTACTGCTTAAACTAAAGGCCCATGGCATAGGAAATGGTATAATAAACTGGATAGAACAATGGCTGATTGACAGAAGACAACGTGTAGTACCGGTAGTTGATGGGGAGGCTTCAAACTGGAAATCGGTATTGAGTGGGGTACCACAGGGATCAGTATTAGGTCCTATATTATTCTTAATATACATCAACGATTTGGATGATGAAATAACAAGCAAGGTGTTGAAATTTGCGGATGATACAAAAGTGTTTAGAAGGATTAAAAGTTATGGAGATAGACAGCATTTACAAGATGATCTTGACAGGTTGATCAAATGGTCTGAAAAGTGGCAAATGATGTTCAATTTTGGGAAATGTAAATGCCTCCACATAGGACATGGGAACGAAGAGGTAGAATATACAATGGGGGGTACTATACTAAGTACTACTGTAAAAGAAAAGGACTTAGGGTTAACCGTTAGTGCTGATATGAAGATTTCAGAGCAGTGCGGAATTGCAGCTCCAAAGGGAAATCAAATCCTTGGATTAATTAGGCGAAACATAACGTATAAGGAAAAAGAGCTAATAATACCGCTGTATAAAACAATAGTTAGGCCTCATTTAGAATATTGTATTCAAGCGTGGAGGCCATATCGCAGGAAGGACATAGATATGCTAGACAGAGTGCAGAGGAGAGCAACTAAAATGATACAAAATCTGAGGGATCTTAGTTATGAAATACGCCTAAAAAATGTGGTTTAACAACACTAGAGACCAGGAGATTGAGAGGAGATCAGATAGAAGTGTTTAAAATATTGAAGGGTTATGAAAATATTGATAGAAATATGTTTTTCTCAGTTAAGAAAGATAGAAGGACTAGAGGACATGATCTTGCATTAGCAAAGGAGCAGAGTAGATTGGATATAAGAAAGTTTTCATTTTCACAAAGGACTGTAAATGAATGGAACAGATTACCTGCTGATTGTGTGGGTGCTAGTAGCGTGAATATGTTTAAAAATAAAATCGACACATACCTCAGATGGGCGGGATACACAGATAAAAAGGTCGGACTCTCGATAAGCCAAGGGCTTCCTTGTCCACCTGCTACCTAGAGTTAATTCTCTGGGTGGCAATCTTGTTAAATCTTGTTAAATTAGCGTACACCCCCTTTTTAGCAGCATCCGACGCCGTGACAGTGATCTCAATGCCAACCTTGATTGTTGAATACATCATTGTGTTTTAATTTCTACCAATGTCACACTAGAGTCAAAGCTTGGTGATGAAACAACATCGAAAGGTCCACCTAAATTATCACTTTTTACAGTGTTCTGGTATCCTGTTGCTCATATGTGAAATGCATAAATCGCTTGCCAGTCATGTCTGCTGAGATGGCTGTACTCAGGAACCACAGGAACCAAAGAAAGTGGGTGCTCACCCCTGTATGCTTATTGGAACGCATTTGACATATTTACATGTCTGAAATATTTGCTAGGCTTAGTGTATGTTTAATAGAACGAATACAGTATATACATTATATGTCAAATTAAAGCAAAGATAACATCATATAATAAAGTAGTGTCGATGGTGGAATGCATGGCAGGCCGAGATCGACGACAATAACTTTGATAAGAACATATGTTGGTTGTTCCTTTTGCTATGTGGCCAAATAATTTTGAAATGTTCACTAATATATTTAACAACGAATATCCAAATTTACAAAATTACAAAGAAACAATGTTTGTGTTAAATATTCGATTACAGGTAGTTTTAATTTAATATCATTTTATAAATAAAACAGTTATACTTATACAAAGTAAGCTATATTTCTTACAGAAAACTAACGTACATTAGAAATATCCCATTATTTCTTTATGTAATTACTCTATTATGTTGTAATGGTTGTTCTGGTTTCAGGTCCAGAACAGTTTTAGCTTTGACAATTTTCCTTGACTCAAGGTGATCAGAGAAAGGAAACCCATTCACAAAAAGTCAGATAAAAACCAAACAACCTGACATAGCCCAATGAAACTTGTTTTATTGTCCACATATCAAATTTATCTTCCAGGTGTTCATATTTTGATTTGCCCGAGTTATATATTTCAATTGTGTGCTTGTCTCCTGCCATCTGCTAAACTGCCAAAACAACACATTTCCTCATTTTGAAAACATCATATCATTCGCATCCATCTCATATTTTGCGTACTAATTGTATATGTTGTTGTCCTTGGACAGGTGTAATATTATGAGATTCAAGATCTTAATTAAAAAGTTGTATTAGGTCAAAAATGGCATTTTTATAACAAAATGCTTGCCCGATCCTAGGTTACATATGTGAGGAAAGTACATGTATGTTGCTTTCTGTCTATTTGTTGTGATCTGATTGGCTAAGCACTAGTTTTGTATGGGACCTATATAAGCATATAGGGTTTTCAAAATATAAATAGATGTGCATTGTGAAATGTGGATAAAACTATCTACTATCTTGACAGCTTGAGAACACTTGCTCAAGTGTAGAAATGGTTTCTAGACAGGTGGGTGATTCTTAGATGTTTCTAAGAAATTGCCAACAGAAAATTAATGTTATTGGAAATCTCTTTGTTTGACCATACATTTATTATCTCTAAAGATAGGTTTGTTGGAAGATATTTTATGGCATAATTTTCAGTGAAAATTGCTGGTACATTATTACTGTATAGTGAGTACTACACACTTAGCAATATTAACTTAGGGGGAAACACATTCAAAGATAAGTGTGTAAAGCATGTCACGTCACTGTTATTTGGACTACTGGGTATTGCAATTGACGTTAAACCAGTTGCAGGACCCCAGAATTGCACAGTGCATCTCATCGCCTTCACACACCAAATGAGAACATCTAAGCGGCATTACACAGTCCTGCGTCCTTTACTTGTGTGCCAGGCTTCAGAAATATCCGCCCAATCGCCAGTTGAATTCCAAGTCATTGTACCTCCGTTCTGTGCAGCATACCAATAGCATCACCCATTGTGACAGGCCAGTGCTGTTTCACACATCCTTAGTCAAACGCTGGAATGCACTACCACAGACATTTCTTCAGGGTGTCTAAAAATAGGCAATGCTTTTTTACTATTTTATTATTTATAGTTAAAATAAGATATTGTTGGTTGGTTGGTTGGTTTCAGATTCGTTTCATGAGGAGTTTACCCTATCTATTATCTGCTACCCCATTTAGTGCTGTCAGTAGACATTTAATAGTTACTGGGCGCTAGTCATAAAATAGTTTTGATGGGATCACCTAAAAAATCTGCAGAAAAATGGCAAAGTGATCAGAATTTATTTACTGTACATAGCATAAGTCTAATCACACTTTCACAAGTTACCCAATCTAACAATCAAAACAGTTCTTTCAATGATTCTGACAGAACTATTCATGACTGATTGCACACATTACCTATACTATTAGCGTACTCTAAATCTAAATTAACCTGATTCATAATTGAGGAAGGAGTTTTTAATAACACTTTATTACCATCCATTTGTGTAACCTGGTAAAGTTGTTTCTAGAGAAGGCTTTCTAATGCATTGATTTAGATAAATAAAATAGAGGTAATATTTTATTCTTTGCTTTTAAATGCAAGAATTGCTAGGAGTTGTTTTGTAACTCTGAGAGAAGTACAACATCGTGTCTGTAGCAAGTGAACTGTCGCCAAGTCCATCTACATAATGAATTTATCCCCCTTGGCACAAATACAATCTAGTTATTAGTTATTTATGAAATGGTAAAGTGTAAATCCACGCCAGTTTTACAATGACCTTTTGCATAATTGCAGACATTACTGCAGTAGAATCACTGGACACTGGCCTGAGTCTACATGTATTAATTTGTTTTATGCTTTGCAGCAGAACAAATTTGGACTTTTTGACTGTACCAATATATTCAAAGGTAACTGCAACTAATAAAATGTAAGCACATAAGATTTGGCAGCCTAGGATCAGCGAGGTATTGTTTAAAGGTCCTTCCGGAATTCTGTTTTATTTCACTCATTATCATTTCACGTTTATTCCACGAAAAATAGATGTTTAGAATATTTAGGATCCATTTTTGCATGCAAGTGTGTTCATACAAATTGTTGTTTAGATTTGGTGAAATCATCAGACAAACCATTAAATAATTTGTTACCAGATCCAGTCAAAAATTGACAGAAAAGAAACAAAAGTGGTTCAGTTTTTGTTGCTCTAGCATATTTCCATACTGCAAATTTGGATATCAACGAACCTGATGACTCACAGTGGACTAAAATGGGCTAAATTAAAATAAGAGGGAGTTTGAACTGTATTCTAACAGAAAAAAGTAATAAATACCACTACAACATTATAAACCTGGATAGCAGCATGCGTGGAACTTTCAGCTGTAATGCAGTGCCAACATATCTGCCATTTCCTGTTGCTTGGTGTGTTATCAAATTATCCAGTCTGGTGAATGTGTAGCAGGAAAGCTGGGTCTCTACCAATGCTTCTCATAATCTCATGCGAGGAGCTCAACTGTATGACATCTATTCTGAGATCCTACATCAAATTCTATGTGGTTTATACAATACTCCTCATACGTGGTAATGAATTAAATGGTACATGTGCCATCTGCTTGAAGAGACCTCACTATGTCGCAGGGTGATTCAATCTAGTACTGCGTTGTGATTGGCTGATAACTAATTGCTACAGATAATGATACCCACCTCATTCAAGACTGCCATATGAAGACAACAACTATCATACATGGTGTTAAAAACCTTAAATATATAGATATGTTGCATGTTGTCCTAGTGTGGCCATTTAAAATGCCATAAAACTTGTAGAAATTCAGTAATATTGGTCATTAGTAGGGAATATTTTCTCAAAGACATTTTGCAGTGAGATAATAAAATACATGATCATCGTTCAATATATCCACATCTTAAGGAAATAGTATGTCTACTCTATTAGCAACATTGCTTTTTTCTTGAGTAAGACAGGTTTGTAGTAGCACGTTATTATGTTATCGGATATGAAGTGTATTATCGCGTGTGTAAGTTGAAAATAATGGTTTGTCTCAATGTTTACCAGAGATGTTTGCTGCAGTTGTCTGTTCCCAACGCTGGCAGCAATGACTTGTCAATTATTGATGTTAGGCGTGGCCGTAGCCGTCACTCACCCACCACACTATGCTCATTTGCTGCGCAACACTCACGTGGGCCGGGCTTCATGGCAATTGCTTTCTTTGACATGGGTTCCTGTAATGATGACAATAGTCACACCTGTGAAAGCAGAAGCAAATTATTATGATAATTGTGAGTGTGTAGGCCGGTGCCGCCACCCACCGCCATAAAGGGCCGCATGTGAGAGAGAGCAGTCACTGAGGCTGTGCGAGGTTCAGTTGCGGAGGTCTGTGCCGGTCAGTGCCACACACTTGCTGCTCGAATCGTCTGATTGTTGACAGACTTTAGACAGACTCTTGCAACTTGAGCAGTCGTCATCAGCATGTTTTTCACCGGCCGTGATGTTGTTGGCAGTGTGCGTTTCTCTGAGAAGAATTGAACTGTGTTCTTGGAACTTTACCAGCAGCATGTGATAGCGGCCAGAGACTTTGGTGTATCTTGCGTGAGTAGTTGTTGACAATGCGTACCAGAAGCAAGTGGTCGGCGTGTTGCGTGACGGCACTGCTGCACGCTACCCTCACTGTGTTGCTGCTCTGTGATGCTGGCAGTGCCTATGAGAAGTCAGGGTGTGTACCCACTCCCTCCGTGGTGGGACAGCTCAAACGTAGCTGGCTAAAGAGGGTGGTGGCCCTCACCCCGTCTTTACCTGAGTCAGACCTCCACATGTGTAAAAGGGATCTGATGTACTCGTCTGTGGACAAACTCAGTGTGTCTGGCCGTGTGTTTGATGATAACTGTGAACCCCTGTCAAACACCCTCATCAAGATAGTACAACGGGACTCCCGTGGCCACTACACTGTGGCCAGTCACTGCGAGGGCACTGTTCTCACTGACGCCAGTGGCTTCTACACCTTCACAACCATTGTTCCTGGTACTCCGCTCCTGCAGCAGTCACCCTCCATCGAGTTTGTATTGTCACACGCGGACGACTTCAGTAGGAGCGCGCTCGTCACAAGCGTGTCTGTCGTCAATCCGCTGGTTGATGCCATGGCTGGTGTTGGCAACGAGCCGCATCTTGTCATGCAGCCTCTGTTTGTCGACAATCCCAAGACATTGCACTACTTTGCGGTGTTTGACTTTGTCCTGACGACGCGTGCCGACCGTCTGGATGACCTGAGGTCATCCGATTCCGTTGGTGTGGACAAGCGGTCATGGTCGAAGGCGAACAAGGGGTGGCTGAAAAGGAAGTGGGGAGACTCAGCGAACTGGCTGCCCAAGAATGACTGGGACAGCAACACCATATCGTGGCTGAAGCGAACTGTGTCGGAGCCAAAGCCAGCAGCGTCGAAACGTGTCTACATGGACTGGATGCGACACGGCAGTGGTGGACTTTACGGCCTGGATGGAGATGCCACCGCGGACTGGTCAGGCAAGAGAGGATGGGGAAGTAAGGATATCTCGTGGCTGAAGAAACGCAACTACCACACACAAGGTGGCACTGTGCCGCTACAGAAGCGAATGTGGAGTGAGACCAACATGGACTGGTTAAAGCAAAGTGTGAGTGGGCCAGGTCAACAGGCCATGGTGCACCATGTGGTAAGACGCAGTGTCACAACGACTGAAGGTAATGCGAACGTCGACAGTAACGCAGTGGAGTCCAGCAGAGTTGACACTGGAACTCAGTTAAGTGTTGTAGAAAAGAAGGGCGGTGTTCCCGCTGGTAAGAACTGGAGTGAGAAATGGTTGAATTGGTTAAAGTCTAACACAAACAAAAAGAACTGGGGTGAATCTGGTATGACATGGGTTAAGAGGAATGGGCAGAAGCGTAATAGGGATAACATTAACATGGCATGGATAAAAAAGAACTGGGGTGAATCAGGAATGTCTTGGATCAAACGCAATTTGGGGAACAATTACTGGGGTAATGTTGACAATTCCTGGATCAAGAGAAGTAATTGGAAAGATTCAGGCATGTCTTGGATTAAGAAAGATGTAGACAAAAAGAACTGGAAAGATTCAGGCATGTCTTGGATTAAGAAAGATGTAGACAAAAAGAACTGGAAAGATTCAGGCATGTCCTGGATTAAGAAAGATGCAGACAAAAAGAACTGGAAAGATTCAGGCATGTCTTGGATTAAGAAAGATGTAGACAAAAAGAACTGGAAAGATTCAGGCATGTCTTGGATTAAGAAAGATGTAGACAAAAAGAACTGGAAAGATTCAGGCATGTCCTGGATTAAGAAAGACGCAGACAAAAAGAACTGGAAAGATTCAGGCATGGCCTGGATTAAGAAAGATGTAGACAAAAAGAACTGGAAAGATTCAGGCATGTCCTGGATTAAGAAGGATGCAGACAAAAAGAACTGGAAAGATTCAGGCATGTCCTGGATTAAGAAGGACGCTAACAAAAAGAACTGGAAAGATTCAGGAATGTCCTGGATTAAGAAGGATGCAGACAAAAAGAACTGGAAAGATTCAGGCATGTCCTGGATTAAGAAGGATGCGGACAAAAAGAACTGGAAAGATTCAGGCATGGCCTGGATTAAGAAAGATGTAGACAAAAAGAACTGGAAAGATTCAGGCATGTCCTGGATTAAGAAGGATACCGAAGAAAAAAAGAACTGGAAAGATTCAGGCATGTCCTGGATTAAGAAGGATGCAGACAAAAAGAACTGGAAAGATTCAGGCATGTCCTGGATTAAGAAGGACGCTAACAAGAAGAACTGGAAAGATTCAGGAATGTCCTGGATTAAGAAAGATGCAGACAAAAAGAACTGGAAAGATTCAGGCATGTCCTGGATTAAGAAAGATGTCGACAAAAAGAACTGGAAAGATTCAGGCATGTCCTGGATTAAGAAAGATGTCGACAAAAAGAACTGGAAAGATTCAGGCATGTCCTGGATTAAGAAGGACGCAGACAAAAAGAACTGGAAAGATTCAGGCATGTCCTGGATTAAGAAGGACGCAGACAAAAAGAACTGGAAAGATTCAGGCATGTCCTGGATTAAGAAGGACGCAGACAAAAAGAACTGGAAAGATTCAGGCATGTCCTGGATTAAGAAGGACGCAGACAAAAAGAACTGGAAAGATTCAGGCATGTCCTGGATTAAGAAGGACGCAGACAAAAAGAACTGGAAAGATTCAGGCATGTCCTGGATTAAGAAGGACGCAAACAAAAAGAACTGGAAAGATTCAGGCATGTCCTGGATTAAGAAGGACGCCGACAAAAAGAACTGGAAAGATTCAGGCATGTCCTGGATTAAGAAGGATGCAGACAAAAAGAACTGGAAAAATTCAGGCATGTCCTGGATTAAGAAGGATACCGAAGAAAAAAAGAACTGGAAAGATTCAGGCATGTCCTGGATTAAGAAGGATGCCGAGAAAAAGAACTGGAAAGATTCAGGAATGTCCTGGATTAAGAAAGATGCTGACAAAAAGAACTGGAAAGATTCAGGCATGTCCTGGATTAAGAAGAAGGCAGACAAAAAGAATTGGAAAGATTCAGGCATGTCCTGGATTAAAAAAGACGGTGAACCAAACTTAAAAGTAGCCCACTCTAATGGTCTTCTGGACAGTAATAGTAGTAACACGATTAAGGGAAGTTTAGTTGGGGTGGATGGGATAAAGGTGCAGGTAGGGGGGCACTGACATAAAGAACAGTCACTAGTTGGCTTGAGAAAGAAGAGACGTGAGAGGTGTATCCCAGGTGTACATGGATGTATGTATTTAAAATCTTAACAAAACAGGAAATTGTCAAATGACAGTCGGTGCTGCAAATTGAAACTGTCTAGTGTTTCGTCTGCTTGTGAACAAAGTCATGATCACAGATGCTTCATGGGACTAGCTTATCAATGGTCATCACAGTGACAACCTGGTATGTGTAACAACAGTCCTTCCTTGCCAGCCTTAATGGGCAGTCCAAGTGAAACTTACTTGCTCATTCATAAATGGTTTTCTAGTCATGTTGCCACAGAGGTACTTTATTTTCAATATGGCACAGTTACCGGACATTGACTTGATGTGTATTGATGCAGTTGGTTTTATGAGTTAATGAATTGATTTGCCGACATGTTCGCTGTCACTGACATTGCCAGACGTTGCTGTATCAATGAGAAATAAAATCCGACAACCATGTGGAAAACTGCACACCGAGCTGTCATGATTGTTATTGGACTAGAGTAGGCAGCAGAGTTGAAGACAATTGATCCTCGTGCTCACGTGTATTTGAAATATTGCGTGTGGCACCGTCTTGCCAATTTCTTTCTGTGTACACCGTAAACCGCGATATTGTTTAATGTTAAATATGATGTACCTCTTAAACATTTGATGAAATCTGATGGAGTTTGCAGTGGTGAATTAATAGTTAAGAGAAGTCTTGTGATATGTTTTGTAATTATCATATTTTGAATTTTCACTCAAATTTAATTGTCAACCTTAATATTTTAATAATAAATTACGTAGCACCTCCTGGCGGTTATTCTTATGAAATACAGTTATGTTCTATAGTTGATAAAAATTGTTATAATGACAATGTTTATGATTCAAAGCTCAAAAGTATCTATTTTTATTGTATATAACAGTACAGCTTGATAATTATTCTGATGGAATATTGTGATCTTCTGAATGTTGAGCAAATAGGACGTTTATTGTGGTTTTGTTGCAATTTTCATGTTTACAATTGTTACAAATTAAAAATTTCAACATAATCCTATATATGTTTGATTGTATTTGATATAACACAACCTGCTGATAATTCTTATTAAATATGATGAAGTTCTGAATGTTGAAAAATATATAATTTGTGTGTAATTTTCTTATAAAAAAAGGTTATAATTTTTATGTTTACCCATTGATTCCTGATGTTTCTGTTTCATCTAAAGAGATAAATATATATATATGGACCAAACTTACAATGTGGTCTAGTTTAAACTTGATTTGAACGTTAGAACTTAGAGGATCAATTGTCTTTTACCTAGGTAAAACATATGGAGAAGAGTTTTTGCCCTGTCATATTTGTTACATATATTGACCACTCAGTAACATTAGACAAATGTATAAGTCCTGTATTTGCAAGGTTTTGCAGTGGAAAAACCTCAACATATATTTCATAAAATAATGTTATATAGTGTATACATATTCTAACATCTTGATTTCCCAAATGTGTTTTATTGAAGTATAGTTTTTAAATAAATAAAATTTGTAAATATAATTTGACCAGTGTCTGTTTATGAGTATCAACCATGTTGTTCATGAACAGCTTACACAAATGTGGACAAAGTTTACCGGGTTCATGAGATCACATGATGAACATATTAACACCTGTACATTTAAATTTCATTATACAGATATTGGTTAAATTATAAAACAATTGTGGTTACTAAAACACATTTTGGTGGTCAGGATATTGCAATATAGTATAGTTCATACTACAAAACATTATTTGAGTTTTGTGCATTTAAACATTGTTTTAATACCTTCAAAGCAAGACAAGTTTTTATAATTTACTACATTTATGTCGCAAAGAACACAATTATGCAAACTTTATTGATACATTATGTTCAACATGGAACTTTTATTTGCAGTATTTACATACATCTAGAAGTAATTAAATACTACTTTCTCTGCTGCCATCCCACGTAATCAATTGTATTGCAGTTTGAAATAAGAATGTGCACCTTTTATTTGAAAGAGTGGAAAACAGGTGTACGCACTGTTTTACTTTACTGAGCACTACAACCTTTGTCAATGCAAGAAACACGAATATGTTCATAGCATCCTATGTTTGTAAACTATCCAGAGAAGCGATACAACCAAATTTATATTTGCAGCCAAAATGGGCAAAGAACACAATGAAAATTGCTTAACTTAATGCCGTAGAATTCCTGCTAGCTGCATATAAAATGTGTAAGTCCTTTATGTTATAATTCATAGACAGATTGGCTGATATCTCTGCTCATTACCAATAATATTGCAGTTCACACACGAAGCCACATTCTTACGGCTTGCTAGTCACATCGCCTGCAAATGTTTGCAAATTAAATTTATGCTAACTTAACACATTTGAGCGTGGCGATGAAATGAAGCAGCACTGGTGAGTGCAGCACACAGCTCATCAACACAGTCCCTACAGCCACAGTGTGACACTTTATTAAGACCAGCCCATTGAAGATGCCTTGATGATGGCATTTAGGATGTAATGACACTGCTGTGTGGCCTATTGCATATCACTGTTGAGATACCACTGAGGTAATGATAGTGATGTCAGCAGTCTCTCTCTTTCATCCTTGTTTGTACTGGCAGCAGGCCATTTTCAATGTCCACTACTCTCGTATAGTGGACCACACTCACAGTATATTATTTTGTACATGCGTGCATGCACGCGTGTGTCCGTACAAGTGCGCCCACACATGCACCCATTGTTAATGAAGCAGTGTATTTTTATTAGCTCACTCTATAAAATTCAATTACCATGGTTCCCATATGTTATGTTTAGTTGATTTTAATTGTAAAGAATTAGTGCAAGCACACCATCTGAATAATTGAATGTTTTTTAATGCAATGTTCAGTTGGTGTAGCGACAGAATTAAAAGAAGATTTGTCATATAATAGTAAAATAATAACAAACTTCTATCAGTGCCAAGACTTTTAATTACATAACCCCAATCCCTTTAATTTCCTGATAACAGCAGATTTGCTATTTTATAACAACTCCTAAAATTGTACATTGTTCTTGTAGTTGTCAATCAAATATTAAACTGGCACCAGGTGTGCAATTGTGTACTCTTCTATAGTAAATTAAATAAGAGTAGAATTTTACAGTATATCAAGCCATTCTGTGTGCCTTTTCAAGAGATCTTTGTATGATATTATTGTGTGCCATATCGGAAAACAGCAAGCAGGCGACATGAAATTTCAAGGAAATATGATTTATCATAATGTCATTGTAAGTTGAACCCACGCAAAGGCCACATCGTGCCATACAATGCCTGCCAAGAATACCACTAAACAGGATTACCAGCCTGATGGGGGTTTTCTTAGCAATAAGACACAAATGCATTTTAAAACCCACGGTTGTGATAATATACTTAGTATTAAAGCTGTATTTTTGTCAGGGGATTACTTTGCTAGAGTAGAAGTTTGTATTGCATTTGATTTTGTTATGATTTTGCTGGCTGGTTGCATAAAAATGTATTTGTGTTGAAACGTGCCATATGCAGTGCCAAATGCCCAACAGCCACGACCTTCTTTTCAAGTCCTCAGAGTTAAATTACATTGTATGTAGGTAGAATAGAAATAACTTTTTTACAGTTTAACTACATTCTCAGAAGAGCTACACACACACACACACACACACACACACACACACACACACACACACACACACACACACACACACACACACACACACACACACACACACACACACACACAGACACACACACACACACACACACAGACACAGACACACACACACACACTCACACACACTCACACACAGACACTCATTCTGCTACAGTTTGTTAGTTGGAAAAGGATATATTTTTATGTGTTGTGTTAAATGGAATGTACAGTAAGTTTTGTCGCCTAACTTGGAGAGTATAGTGATGTTTTGTATCACTAAAATGGCTCAATTGTCTTAAAGGAAATAAAAACAAGGCATGTGTACACAAAGTTTAACATTTAACATTTGAGAATATTAAAAAAATACAGAAAAATACATTTGTAGCATAAATTAAGTTTTAAACTCATCTGTGTAGCGATTCCCGTGGAATATAAAAATGTAATGAACTGGGCGATCACTTGGTATCATAACGTCACATGATCCACACTTGCTTCAGGCCGACCCTTTCCTTGCATTCAGAGCATGTTTACAAGGATAGTTTTTGGTCGAAACAAGCGTCAGAATGAGTTATTGTGCAATATTCCGATGTAATACAAACACTAGACTACCACTTTTAAATGGAAAATGCATCATTTGAAACGGAATTTGTTTTTCTGAAATGGAAATTACATTGTTTGAAATGGAAGTTGCCTTTTTCTGAAATGGAAAATATGTTGTTTAAAACACAATTTGCCTTTTTTGAAATGGAAAATCAATGTCCCTAATTATGTAGTGGTCTATGTAGAGTCATGTGTTGGTCTGTGTTGAGTCATGTGGTGGCCTCTGTAGAGTAATGTGGTAGTCTGTGTCCCATCTCTACATCTGTGTCACCCACCACACATACTGCCCACCGTCTCCCAGCTCTGTCCCAGCTTTGTCCCAGCCCCTGGCCTTCAGTTGTCCATTAATGCACTCGGTGTGTCTGCAGTCTGCACCAGATGAGTATTGATTAAGAGTTGGATTAAATGCAGGAGTACCTGGTAGTTCACATTTCAGGATTGAGTGGGATAAACGCACCGGGGCACTGGCCAATGGCTACCCTGTATGTCTGTGTCCACAGGGGTGTGAGGCCCCAGTGCTACACGTATCTAGCCATATCTTCATGTGTGTCCATTGTGCTACAATTACATGTATTTGTATGCGCATGTGTGTGTACGTGTGTGCATATGTGCGTTCGTGTGTGCGTTCATGTGTGAGCATGGTGCTACACCTACCTGCTAGTATATCTGTACAAGGCACTTTATTGGCAGAGTACATGTACGAGGTAGATGATAAAGACAGTGGCAATATGATCTGGCACTCAGCATGAGCAGTAAGGTAAGTGGAGCTGAATCTGTAGAGAAACGGAAATTCTTGTCTAATGGAAGTCTGCAGCAACCAAGGCAAAGAACCTCTAAATTTCCTTCCCTTCTCGTCTGCTCGAATGTCACCTGCATATCATCACAATTGATTACATAACACAGAGACAGATAGTCTCACAACCAGTCAAAACAAAGGCAGCCCCAGGCATCGCCTTAACTATAGGATGTAGAAAGCAGTGAGAAATATGCGACAAATGAAAGGGGAGTATTGCTATACAGACGTGACGCACTACAGAGGAAGATATTTTTTAATACTTCTTGGCAATAAACCATCTGAATCTGAAACCACCATTTTAACTGGCTGAGTGGAATGTTTCAGTGCAAATGGCTGTTCATGAGAAAGAATCAACTGGCCTCCAATATACACATGAACAACTATTTGACATTATCTTACAGTGACTTGATGAGGCACCACCATGCATGTGCCATACACCGATGTCATTGAAACTGATTTGGTATTTCGTTATTTTCTTTTTAGCATCCAAAGGCTGATTCATAATGGGTCTTTTTTGATAGGAGGCTGCATATCTTTATTCTCATACACTTTCTCACTCCCAGTATGGCCATCAATGGAAGATTCACACAAATAAAATTCGTATCCGTTTAAACATTATCATAAGAAAACTTTCTTTAACCTACAATATTCCTTACTCTAAATGCAAATGTCGCTGATGTTTTTCCAGTACTATTCGACTGTGGAACCTTCTCCCTTAACACGTCAGTTTAAACAATGTATTAAGAACAATATCCAGAAATTATATTATTCTAGAATATACAGTTTAAAAGTTATTATTTATTTTTGTTTTATTAAAACTTAAAAGTTAAAAAACATTGCACTCCAACTACAAGCCTCATCAGGGTGACATTACAGAAATGAGGCGTATAACAAGAGCTTGGTATCATAGGGCTGTTAGACATAGTATTTAAAGAGGATGACAGAATTCGTACTACCAAGATGGCCGAAGTCATTAGTGAAAATAGAAACCCAAACAAATAAAGCAGCCTAATGTAACGTAATTGATTGTATTTAATTTAGGTCACTACCGGTAATGTTAGCGTTCGTTATGGGATAGATAGTCAGCTGTGTAATTAAAATCTGTAACATAAAGGGTGCTGTAGTACACAGGAAACAGTCTTCATAAATACTAAGTTGGTTACGTTATTAAATAAATTCTTATAGTGATATGGCGCCTTGCAAGCGGCAAGTCAAGGCAAGCGACACTTGGTGTGCGATCAGTGCAACAGCTGGGTGAATTTTGCATTGTCCAGCTGTGGGAAGTCATGGGCAGAAACCAAGGAGGAGGAATTCACCTTTCAGTGCATGGGGTGTTGGAAGGTGGAGTGTCTGCAGAAGGATAAAGTTAGGTTGACAGATATTGTGAAGGGGATGGAGATGAGAATTTGCAAGGAGAAAGGGGGAATGGAGAGAGAAGACAGGGAGAAAGGTGGGAATACTACAAGACTGAAGGAGAATAACAATGGCAAGAAGACTGAGGGAAGGTGATTGGAGCTGAAGAAGAGAAGACGGCAGGGGGAAAAGACTACAACCAGACAGATGCAAACCAGAGAAGGAGCTACTCTGAGGCAGTGATTGAGGGGGCAATTAGGAAAGAGAGGGTGTTTATGGGCGACTCCATTATGAGAAAGACAGATAAGACATTAAGCGAGGGGAAGGACATCTTTCTTTGTCTACCAGGGGCAAGGATAGAACATGTGACTGAAAGGGTAGAGAAGGTATTGGGGCAAGGCAAGGGAGGGCCTATACTAGTACACATAGGGACAAATAATGCAGACAGGGAGGGAACAACTGGAATAGTACAGAAGTATAGACAGTTAGTGAGGAAGCTAAAGAAGACAACAGTTGAACAGATTATTCTCTCAGGAATGTTGCCAGTAATGGGAGGAAGGGGGGCAACATATAGAAACTGCAAGAGGATAGCGATCAACACACTAGTTGAGCAGATGTGTGAAGAAGAAGAGGTTGGATTCACAGATTTATGGGGATACTTTGTTGGGAGGGAAGATATGTACATGAGAGATGGCCTCCATCTTAGTGGAAAGGGGGCAGCAGTTTCGTCAGAGAACCTGCTGCGATCTGTTGACAGTGGGACAGGTTGCATCTAAGGACTCACAGAGAAGCCTAAAACTGGAGGCATAGATAAAGACAGCACAAATAAATCAACAAAGAACAGTCTGGAAAACTCTTCTGAAGCTTGATATAAATGTGTTTGTTTAAATGCAAGGAGTATAGTAAACAAAAGAAATGAACTAAACATTGGTGGTAGAAGATATTGACCTTCATATAATAGGTATAACCGAATCATGGACCACCACCGATATATCAGATGCCGAATTGAGACTGACAGGATATGTAATGTTTAGGAAAGATAGAATAGGAAGAAAGGAGGGTGGAGTTATTTTATATATTAAAGAATCTATCCGGCTGATGAAATAATATTAGAAAGAGAAGCAGATTGCGAAGAAGCTGTTTGGCAGGAAACTCAACATTAACGGTTGGGTTAGTTTATCGTCAAGTCAAAACATAAGCATAGAAGAGAATGAAAAAGTACAAAACGATATAAGGGAAGTGAGCAAACGGGACTGTATTATTATGGGGGATTTTAACCACGGGCATTTACAATGGAAATCTCTACAGAGTATGGGGAGTGAGGACCACACGTTTTTAGTTTTAGTACAAGATCGTTTCCTTTCTCAACATGTCGTAGAACCAACCAGGGGTGAGAATGTGTTAGATATAGTTTTGTCCTCACAGAATGAATTAATTGACAATGTCAAGATATGTGAGCCACTGGGGCGTAGTGATCACAAATAGATACATTTTACCATCAAAGTAAAATCAGAAAGGATAGTAAAAAGCAGTATAGGAGAAATTTCCACAAAGGAAGGTATAAGGACATGAGGAAATATTTAGCAAAGGTAGACTGGAATAACACACTGAAGCATAAGACAGCAACAGAATGCTGGAATATCTTAAAGAGTGAAATTAAGTGCATAGTCGATAAATTTGTACCCTTCAAAAAAGAAGGGAAACGGCCCAAAAAGAAACACTTATCGAAAGAAGCCATTAGAAAAATTAAGTATAAACAAATGATGTGGAAGTCATTTAGATGTACTGAAAATGATGAAGACTACAACATTTATAAAGAAGCACTTAACCAACCTACAGGTGAAATTATAAATTCAAAGAGAAGCTACGAACAAAAATTAGCTAATACTATAAAACGTGACAGCAAAAGTTTGTATGCGTATGTTCGAAGCAAACAGAAAGTTCAGGATAAGGTCGGTCCTCTAGAAGATAGTGCTGGAAATATAATATCAGAGGGATTCTTAATGGCAGAAGACCTGAATGAGTATTTTAGTTTAGTGTTTACCAGGGAATATTCACTGCCAGTACCAGAGACTAAGTTCAAGGGGGCAGATTCAAACTATTTAGGACAGTTAATTGTAACCCCTGCATTGGTAGCTAAGAAAATAAGGGCTATGAAGGATAATAAATCACCTGGAGTGGATGGGATTCCGCCCAAACTACTATTGGAAATTGTAGAACAAATTACCGTACTGCTTGCAACAGTTTTCAATTTGTCATTAGAAGAGGGAGTGGTTCCTTTAGAATGGAAAGAGGCAAACATTATACCCTTATTTAAAAAAGGTTCGAGAAACAAGTCGGAGAACTATAGACCAGTGAGTTTAACATCAGTGATTTGCAAATTATTAGAAAGACTAATTAAAGATCACATGGTGGATTTTCTTGTTAAACATAACTTAATAAACCCATCTCAACATGGTTTTTAAAAAGCGAGGTCATGCTTAAAAAATATGTTATGTTTTTTGGAAGACATCACTAAGTGGGTAGATGATGGATCACCAGTAGATATCGTCTACTTAGATTTTCAAAAAGCTTTTGACAAAGTACCACATCAAAGATTACTGCTTAAACTAAAGGCCCATGGCATAGGAAATGGTAAATAAACTGGATAGAACAATGGCTGATTGACAGAAGACAACGTGTAGTAGTTGATGGGGAGGCTTCAAACTGGAATTCGGTATTGATTGGGGGACCACAGGGATCACTATTAGGTCCTATATTATTCTTAATATATATCAACGATTTGAATGATGATATAACAAGCAAAGTGTTGAAATTTGCGGATGATACAAAAGTGTTTAGAAGGATTAAAAGTGATGGAAATAGACAGCATTTACAAGATGATCTTGACAGGTTGAAAAAAATGATCTGAAAAGTGGCAAATGTTGTTCAATTTGGGGAAATGTAAATGTTTCCACACAGGTCATGGGAACGAAGATGTAGAATATACAGTGAGGGGTACTGTACTAAGTACTACTGTAAAAGTGCTGATATGAAGGTTTCAGAGCAGTGCGGAATTGCAGCTTCAAAGGGAAATCAAATCCTTGTATTAATTAGGCGAAATATAGCATACAGGAAAACGAACTAATAATACCGCTGTACAAAACAATAGTGAGGCCTCATTTAGAATATTGTATACAAGCGTGGAGGCCATAAAGCAAGAAGGACATAGATATGCTAGAAAGAGTACAGAGGAGAGCCACTAAAATGATACCAAAACTAAGGGATCTTAGTTATGAAATTCGCCTAAAAGAATGTGGTTTAACCACACTAGAGACCAGGAGATTGAGAGGAGATCAGATAGAAGTGTTTAAAATACTGAATGGTTATGAAATTATTGATAGAAATATTTTTTCTCAATTAAGAAAGAAGGACTAGAGGACATGAAGTTACATTAGCAAAGGAGCAGTATAGATTAGATATAAGGAAGTTCTCATTTTCACAAAGGACTGTAAATGAATGGAACAGATTATCTGCTGACTGTGTGGGTGATAGTAGCGTGAATATGTTGAAAAATACAATCGACACACCTCAGAAGGGTGGGATACACATAAATAAAAGGGTTGGACTCTCGATAAGCCAAAGAGCTTACTTGTCCACCTGCCACCTAGAGTTAATTCTCTGGGTGGCAATCTTATTAAATCTTGTTAAACATCTCATTTGCAATTTGGATTTAAACCAAATATGTCCACTACTCACGGCACATGTTATGATGGAGACAATCAGTTATTATAATGCAAATGGCAGTACTGTGTATGCACTCATGTTAGATGCGAGCAAAGCATTCGACAGGGTCAATTATTGTAAGCTTTTTAGAGTACTTCTAAAATGTAAGGTATCACCTCTGGTATTAAGACTGCTGTTGCATATGTATGCTAAACAAAAACTTCAAGTAAGATGGGGCTCTAGTATGTCATCCCAATTTACTGCATGTAACAGAGTCAAACAGGGAGCAATCATTTCTCCTAATCTTTTCTCCGTATACATGGATGGATTGTTTGAACAGTTAAAAAAAATGGAGTGGGATGCCACATGGGCAACCACTATTTGGGTTGCATCGGATACTAACGTGATCTCACTTTGCTAACACCCACAAGATCTGGACTCAAGGTTTTAATCGATATATGCGAAAACTATGCCGACAAATACTGTGTAAATTTTAACGGTACTAAGACTAGATATATGATTTTTAGAGGTCGTAGCTGTAAACCCAACAACAGAACTGTGTTTTTTAATGATACCGAGTTGGACAGTGCCCAAGATGCTGTACATTTGGGCCATCATATATCCATTGTTAATAAGGATAGTCTAGTTGTCGATGCCACTACCAAATTCTGGAGAGGGTATAATATGTTCATGGCCGATTTCGGTCATATTAAGACGAATATAAAATGCAATTTATTTAAGCAATATTGCTGTTCTTAGTGTGGAGCCCCACTGTGGGGTCTTCAGAGTAAGAGCGTTAGCACTATTTGCATTGCATGGCGAAAAGTGCTTAGAAAGTTGTGGGGGCTAGCACCACTTACACATGGTGATGTTATAGCAGTGTTATCGGATAGTTTGCCATTATTGGTAATCTTAAAGCAAAGGTTCTCCAAATTCATTCATAAAGCTATGAACCACAATTCACCGATTATAAGCAGTGTTGTTAAGTTGTCCATTGCAAATCCATTGCTCAAACTACCGTTATATCTTAAATGAATGTGATGCAATGTACGAAGTGTCTACATATGATATTGGCCATGTGTGGCAGGCTGGTTTGTCCAACATAACAATATCGAAAGTGAACGTATTATCGGAAATGTTAGACATCAGGAATGGTCTTAAGACATACAATATTTTAGATGACGATGATGTCGACCGTATCATTACGGAAATTTCTATATTTAACAAAATTATACAATTGCCATTTTAATGTCCAACAATAAAGATTTTATTTTACATGTATCCTACCAGATTGAGGTTAGGAGTATTCTTGAAAAAAGAAGAGAATTTGAACAACTTTAATTGCACATGAACATATAACAATAATTAAAATGAAATGTAATTACAGCTATGATCTTGCAATTAAGCTTGCTAGTAGATCACACCTAGGTAATACTTATTGACCAGCAATGAGGAGTAATTGATTAACTGCTTATTGGAGTAAGCACACCCATCCATCACTTGTGTAATGACTGTACCACAATGACTGCACAGCAGCTTCTTCCCTTATCACACCAACAATGCACAGAACCACTGATAGTGACAGAGCCCATAAAGGTGCAGCTTTGATGTACACCAACAATGCACAGAACCACTGATAGTGACAGAGCCCATAAAGGTGCAGCTTTGATGTACACCAACAATGCACAGAACCACTGATAGTGACAGAGCCCATAAAGGTGCAGCTTTGATGTACACCAACAATGCACAGAACCACTGATAGTGACAGAGCCCATAAAGGTGCAGCTTTGATGTACACCAACAATGCACAGAACCACTGATAGTGACAGAGCTCACAAAGGTGCAGCTTTGATGTACACCAACAATGCACAGAACCACTGATAGTGACAGAGCCCATAAAGGTGCAGCTTTGATGTACACCAACAATGCACAGAACCACTGATAGTGACAGAGCCCATAAAGGTGCAGCTTTGATGTACACCAACAATGCACAGAACCACTGATAGTGACAGTGCCCATAAAGGTGCAGCTTTGATGTACACCAACAATGCACAGAACCACTGATAGTGACAGAGCCCATAAAGGTGCAGCTTTGATGTACACCAACAATGCACAGAACCACTGATAGTGACAGAGCCCATAAAGGTGCAGCTTTGATGTACACCAACAATGCACAGAACCACTGATAGTGACAGAGCCCATAAAGGTGCAGCTTTGATGTACACCAACAATGCACATAACCACTGATAGTGACAGAGCCCATAAAGGTGCAGCTTTGATGTACACCAACAATGCACAGAACCACTGATAGTGACAGAGCCCATAAAGGTGCAGCTTTGATGTACACCAACAATGCACAGAACCACTGATAGTGACAGAGCCCATAAAGGTGCAGCTTTGATGTATCTTACTTTAGAGATGTGTACTCTTTCAGATGAACAATTAAATATTTTTTTTTGCATATTGTCTTCGTCGTTTCTAGGCAGAATTTCAGGTGTGTGTGTGCATGTGTGCGGGCATGCATGGGCAGGTGTGTGTGAGTGTGCATGCATGCATGTGTGTGTGTGTGTTTTTTTTACTGTTATCTAGTAATTAATCCATAACTGCCTTTTTATAGTGTGTGCATTCAATAAATTGATATTTAAGATTTGAAAACATACCTTGTGGAAATATAATATATGTTTACCAAATACCATTTTTAATACACAAATTAACATGAAGATCATCACCTATAATGATTAATACGTACTCCATATGAATGAGTCTTGTAGTTTATCTCACAAAGAGATGTGACAGGAACCAGCTAGAAGTAGAGTAGGCAGTGTATAATGCATGGTTCTCATTCTGGCAAGCAATCCGGAAAGGCGTCTTTCCTCTTTTTGCGAGCTTTATTCAGGCTATCTGCCAAGCAGATCCATAAACTAGTTAGTTTCTTGTCCCCAAGAGAGTGCCTTGAATGAGCAGGTTGAGCAGACCCAAGCAGCAGCGTCCAACCTAATGCTGCATCCACCCAGGTGTGCCAATAATGGTTCCTGTTGGTCAGTCCAGCTGCTTTCTACTGTATATTAGAAGGACACCACCTGGGAATAAGACTGAGTGAATCTGCCTCATCTGCTGAGCTACACAACTTTTCTTTACTGCCTACACACTTGATTAGGCAAATTGGGCTATCAGAAGTTATTTGTGGGAAACTGCTGGAGATGATATAGGACTCACAACAGGCCCTATGTGAGCTAGTCTGTAGGAAACAGATACAGCTTGACGATGAAGAACAGATTTTCATTACCATGCATTATATGTTCAGATACAATTACTGGTACTTGCTGTATTTGTGCAAGTATTTACGCCCATGCATTAGTCCTGACATGTAATATGCATTCGTGGAACTATCCCTGGCACCAGGAGACAATTTGTTTACTGCAATTTGAATTACTTTTACATTAGAATGTTGTTTAACGTGCTCATTTTCATATTTATTACGTAAAATAAATACTTAAACAATTATTTTAATTGACATATATGGAGAACTAATCATTACTTGTGTTTTCAACATGTCATCTTCACCAGCTAGGTACAGTACACAGTAGAAGAAGCAAACCATCCAGGTATAGCAGTCTGCAACTTACTAGGTTCGTGTTTATGATGCTTAAATAACATTGTTTTATCATGTGAAACATCCAAATATTGCTCCCAGGTTGAAACAAACTACAGTTCCAGTACACTGTGTACTGTGGCACTTGGTTGGCAACATTACTGAAGGCAATCTGGCTTTGTGCACAGAAATATGAACATTGAGTCAACACAGTTCTGTCATTTATTGGTGACATGTCAATACAAATGTGATAAAGGCATCGTCAGACAATATATTGCCGTGCTCTAGTGTTTCTGATCAAGACTGAAGCTTGTTGGGGTGTGGTCCACAGTGATTCCATACCTTATCACCTGGAGTATCCACCCATCTGTTGACAACTTGAATACCACTTACCGGTATTGATGCGCCTCTAAGCTTGGTTTCCAAGGATTTAGGCACAAAAGAAGTTACCTTATCATTAATATTAATATTCAAAGCCTATTCATACACAAATATTCATGACTGTCTATAGCCAGGTATACTCACACAGCTGAATGAATTAGCAGCAATGTCCACCTGCAGGGGTGTAAATCATGGTGCAAAACTCTTTTGGTGTGTTGGAATACAGCAACATCAAAGTGGCAGTTAACCTTTCTTTTGTGTGTGTGTGTGTGTGTGTGTGTGTGTGTGTGTGTGTGTGTGTGTGTGTGTGTGTGTGTGTGTGTGTGTGTGTGTGTGTGTGTGTGTGTGTGTGTGTGTGTGTGTGTGTGTGTGTGTGTGTGTGTGTGTGTGTGTGTGTGTGTGTGTGTGTGTGTGTGTGTGTGTGTGTGTGTGTGTGTGTGTGTGTGTGTGTGTGTGTGTGTGTGTGTGTGTGTAGAGTTTCCTAGGAGTCTGACTGATCCATTAAACACATGCAAGTCTTTTCTGTGGTACTTGAAGACCTCAGGCAGGCTGTGCATTGTGTTCAATCAAGGCATCAATCCTTCAATGGTATCTTTTTGTTAAGACAAGATCCAAGATGGATATGATGACATCAGAAATTGCACCACAATGAAAACAAGCATGTCAACATTTGGTCTCAGAGACAGCACTGGGTTCATGAAGGACATATTATTGAGCATAAAACTGAGCAGACATTCCTTAATCTTTTCTTCAACACACATTAGCAGGACAATAGGGGTGTCAAAAGAAATGTCTCCATCTTTGTTCTAGATGGTGCCAATTGCCCAGATATATTGACAAGGGTTACCATTAGTCAATTATGAAATCAGTAAGTACTATTAATGTTGTCAAAGAGATGGATGAACACTAGGTCTTTCATTGATGCCTTATATGATTATGTCCAAGATGAATCTAGTTAGAAGTTGATAAATGGTATATTGTACAACGACATCTCACATTGTGATTTACCTTGATGAGGGTTGTTTATGTCATGCAACAGCTAATAGCTACATCATGGTCAACTGATATGGCTATGTGATTAAACTCTGGGTAATGCCTATGTCATGTGAGCTAATGGCTATATCATAACTAAACACTAAATACTACTTACCACTATTGATTTTGAGATTGACCAACCGTGTTGTCTTGATGCGCCTCTGAGCTTGGTTTTCAAGGATTTAGGCACAAAAGAAGTTACCTTATTGTTAATATCTGTGTAGGCTCACTCAGCCAACTTACCAGAGACACCAGGGCATCCAGAAGCAAAACTATATGTAAGTTCTTTTATACAGTTTATATATATATCTTGGTATGCAGACCTTAGGAAGCTACTCAGAGAGCTTTACACTTCACACCCAAGCAGATCTGTTCAGTCTAACACACTCTCGACTTCTCTGGGAAATATTCAGCCATGCTGCAATTACTATGCAAAGCCTATTCATATAGAAATATTCATGATTGTCTATAGCCAGGTATACTCACACAGCTGGATGAATTAGCAGCAATGTCCACCTGCAGGGGTGTAAAACATGGTGCAAAACTATTTTGGTGTGTTGGAATACAGCAACATCAAAGTGGCAGTTAACCTTTCTTGTGTGTGTGTGCATGCGTGCGTGCGCATGTGCGTGCACGCATGCGTGTGTGTGAAGAGTTTCCTAGGAGTCTGACTGATCCACTAAACACATGCAAGTCTTCTCTGTGGTACTTGAAGACCTCAGGCTGGCTGTGCATTGTGTGCAATCAAGGCATCAATCCTTCAATGGTATCTTCTTGTCAAGACAAGATCCAAGATGGATATGATGACATCAGAAATTGCACCACAATGAAAACAAGAATGTCAACACTTGGTCTCAGAGACAGCACTGGGTTCGTGAAGGACATATTGTTGAGCATAAAACTGAGCAGACATTCCTTAATCTTTTCTTCAACACACATTAGCAGGACAATAGGGGTGTCAAAAGAAATGTCTCCATCTTTGTTCTAGATGGTGCCAATTGCCTAGATATATTTACAACTTTGAGTGACTCTGAGAATATGTACAGGTCAGAATCAAGACAAACAAATGTCTAAAGTCTCGATCACATCCGGAAAGTGCCTTACATGCATGTCTTAATTTGGAGTACTGATGTTTATCTACCAATTGGTCACCATTTCGTTGAATTGGTACTTGATCAGTTGTTCCAACATTAATACAGAATTGTTGACAGTGATGTCAGAAAGACAGAATTATCTTTTTATCTAACATTCAACACCCTGGGAAGATGCATATGTCACATCACCCAGTCTGTTTTGCTTTCTTAATGATACTTCACCACCTATCTCAATCTTCTGCAATTTTCTTCTTCTACCACCCTCTTGTTTTTCATGCACTCTTTATCAATCCTTCTTCACTGATTCTCTGTATATGTCCTGTTTGTCACAGTCACCTCTCAAATGCTTTCATCTTCAGGTGTTTCTTCATGCCAATCTCTTCTCTCAATTCCCCCATCTCCATTCTGTATTCTCGGGTCACTTTACAAAGTTTGTACCTTGTATCCTAATTGACCTGTCATTCATATATCATCATTGCTCTGGCTATTCTGAGTCTTCTGGTAATAAGAAAACTTGTGTTGTGCTTCAAAACAAAAGGGTTACCATTAGTAAATCAGTAAGTATTATTAATTTTGTCAAAGAGATGGATGGAACACTGAGTCTTTCATAGATGCCTTGTATATTTATGTCTAAGATGAATCTAGTTAGCAGTTGATAAATGGTATACTGTATGGTCCTCGACATCTCACATTGTGATTTACCTTGATGAGGGTTGTTCCTGTCATGCAACAGCTAATAGCTACACCATGATCAACTGACAAGGCTACGTGACTAAACTATGGGCTAATGGCTATGTTGTGACTAAACAAATGGTTAATTTGTAGTTTGACCACTTTATGAAGTATCAGTTTCCAGCAGCATTCTCTGTTGATTTTTACTTCCACCTCTAATGAGTTGGCTCATCTAAATAATGCATGTCAACTAATTGGCATTGCTCTGTATGTTCTGGCGTAATTTGTCAAATTAAACTGAACCTGCCTGTTAATATTTCAGATACACTCTCATGATTCGATTCACTGAGCCAGGGTATAATAATAATAATAATACACTTTATTTATACACCATCAAATCCGGGACTAATGACCCCCGTTCACGGGTGTTTACAAATTGCCAATCATATAAGAAGCATAAAAACACTTTTAAGATAACAAATAAGAAAATAAATTAAATTAGCAAACAATATCCTAGTATATAGTGTATGCATATATATATAAGCCTAAGTATAGTAAAATTACGGGTAAATGCAATGATAAAATAAACGATTAGCAAAAGTGCTGAACAGCTGAACCTACTGGAAAAAATATATATATAATAAAAATATATATATAAATAATACAAAATAAATAAAATAAAAGCCTAATTTACATTAAATAATTTGATTAGATACTAAAATGTGACCCTGAGATAAATAAGACTAAAAATGTATTAAAACTATATGCATGAATAAAGCAAAGGTTAAATTATGTCTGGCCATATTAGTTTGAGAACAGAAATGTCTTCAATAATTGCATTAAGCACTTGTCAATGTATACGTATTAAACAAACGTACCCGTAAATGTTATCACACTTTTTAGGCACTTGGTCTGTATTCATGA
Organism: Escarpia spicata; assembly: GCA_963995525.1. Taxonomy (NCBI): domain Eukaryota; kingdom Metazoa; phylum Annelida; class Polychaeta; order Sabellida; family Siboglinidae; genus Escarpia; species Escarpia spicata. The sequence continues at coordinate 49,069,202 of OZ023208.1, forward strand.
AGAAATTGCTGTGTACTCAAGAATTGACAGAAACTTGGCAGAAATAAGAAAGTTTGTTACTTGCTATTCTTGAAGTGTTTATATAAATTCTCAGCTGTAGTATTTTGTAACTAATTACAGTGTATAAATGTTATTTAATAAGATGTTTAGTCCTTTGAGCCGAAGGTCCAACAGACTTACGCCATCACTCTTATGTCATCACTACTGTCACTATGCAAGAGAAATCTGTATTTGAATCATTCTAAGGGCCCCCAGGGCCCCCAAAACTGGTATTTTTTTTCAAACACTCTTCAGTAACTTTTCCTCTGAATTTGCATAGACATTTCATGTAGTAGTGCCACTATACACAAGAAATCTGTATTTGATTTAATCATTCCAAGGGCACCTCAGGGCCCCCAGAATGCAAAAAGTGTCCTGCTATTTCCCTACTGCTGCCTCCTGCAGCCACTGATCTGTATTTATAACTCTGGATAGTAGACTTTGCCCTGATCACTGGGGTGGCTGAGTGGAGCAGCCAGCTGTAAACCTGTGTATTGGGCACTAATCACTGGATCTTGGGAAATAGACATTACCTCTGCAAGGGGGGATTACTGGTTCGCATGCACACTCAAGAACTGCCTTCCGATAATAATGTGTTCATGTTAGCGACCACATTTTCATCGATTTCAATTGACGAAGTTATTTAATAATAATGGGGACAAACATTCATTCTTCATGTACCCAGTGAATATAACACTATATTCAGCCTGCATTTGCTGAATTACTTCGCACACTTCGATAATCTAGCCCAAATTCCGACTTTGGTACAAAATCCGAAGTGTGCCCGCTCATTAAAACGAGAATGACCGTTATGCAGATATGTATGCAGAAAGACAACACAAATCAAGTATAAATTGAAACTGGCCAAGTTAATGACATTTTATTACAGCATTACTAATTGTAAACAACGGTAATCAAGAGTCAAATAATCACTGACTGCTAATTGCACACAATAAGTCCGCAAACGTTTCGCTTGTGCATATGACCACCATTGCTAACAATAATATTGTGACTATAGTAAATTACTACTGACTAATATATAAAATTCACCATATGGGTGAGGATCTCTCCCACTGCTTGCCCCCTATTTATAACTGGATATCCAGCTGGCCAGTTTTATTGAGCCCTGACCCCATTAGCGGTCATCTTGACTAGGACCATTCATTAGTGGATAGGGCTGGTAGTTACACTGCCAGAGGGTCAGTATGAAGACTGCAATGTAGAAACTAATTGATACAGTTTGCACTTTAATCTTCAGAGTCTATTTCTCTTACACTGCTGTATTTGACATTTGTAGATATCTCGGAGAAATCAATTACAACACAGTATATTTACACATTTAGTATCTACTACCCAAACATTATACACAATCCAATACGTATACGTTGTTTAAAACACACATTTATTTTAAAAATCAATGCAAATAATAAATTCAACATGCTCAGAATTGGCAATTAATCTGTGTAAGGAGTAACGACAGCTACACATGAATGTATGTCTCCATGCCATGCCCCCATCTGACTATATGCCCCAGCATGCAACTGAAAACAAAAAGAAAAAATATATGTTAGTATGTCCACATAATACATGTTTATTATTTATATCCTATAGACAGCACAGCTGAGCCAGAGAGTTGTGTTACTGTTTTTAGTTCACACAAAAGCAATATAAATTACTTTTGCGATCCACGGTAGAAACCAACGAGAAGATAACAGTAATCTTCTACCATATGTGTTGTGAATATGCAATATGGTGTATGTCGAGATTGTATATAGGGCCATATTCTGTTACACTTTTGGGGCAGATACTCTTAAAATATGAAATATAGGTCTACTTTGTAGACAATAGTTAGAAATTAAATAACACCGAAGCAATTTGCTCACTTATACAGAGCTATTTTATAAGAAAATTTCAAAAATTGTACAGATTACCCACAAACATTTGGCAAACCGTGATATTAGTTGTAATCTAAAGGAATTAATAACTTGGCCAAAAATAATTATTATTACCGAAATAAAGGTTTGAAATGTCTGGTGGTGTAACACAGCATTTATGAATGTTTCTAAGCTATATGATTATATTAATAATATTCTATAAACTTTTAGCTAATGTGAAGAATATGGCTTGTTGATATGTAAAGTGTGCACCAATTGTGTCTGGAAGGAAATCAAATTATTAGTGACAACAAAGCAACACCATCACTGCCTATTCCCTTCATTATAACCATCATCACCACCTAATTGTACCTGGATAGAAATCACAACATTTGTGACATAACAAAGTAACACCATCACTGCCTAGTCCCTTCACTTTAACCAACATCACCACCTAATTGTACCTGGATAGAAATCACAACATTTGTGACATAACAAAGTAACACCATCACTGCCTAGTCCCTTCACTTTAACCAACATCACCACCTAATTGTACCTGGATAGAAATCACAACATTTGTGACATAACAAAGTAACACCATCACTGCCTAGTCCCTTCATTATAACCAACATCACCACCTAATTGTACCTGGATAGAAATCAAAACATTTGTGACATAACAAAGTAACTCCATCACTGCCTAGTCCCTTCGTTATAACCATCATCACCACCTAATCGTACCTGCATAGAAATCAAAACATTTGTGACATAACAAAGTAACTCCATCACTGCCTAGTCCCTTCGTTATAACCATCATCACCACCTAATTGTACCTGCATAGAAATCAAAACATTTGTGACATAACAAAGTAACACCATCACTGCCTAGTCCCTTCATTATAACCATCATCACCACCTAATTGTACCTGGATAGAAATCAAAACATTTGTGACATAACAAAGTAACACCATCACCGCCTAGTCCCTTCACTTTAACCAACATCACCACCTAATTGTACCTGGATAGAAATCACAACATTTGTGACATAACAAAGTAACACCATCACTGCCTAGTCCCTTCACTTTAACCAACATCACCACCTAATTGTACCTGGATAGAAATCAAAACATTTGTGACATAACTAAACTTGCTCCAGGTCTCACTAAACTCGTTGCTTGTCTGACTACAATAATCGCTGGTCTAGTAATACTGACTTCTGTCCTGACTAAACTCACTGCTGGCATAATTGCACTCGGTGCTGGTGTATAAATTACATTTCCTGGTGTAACTATACTAGCTGCTTGTGTAATTATACTCACCACTGGCTTGCCTGCACTCTGCTCTGGTATGACTAAATTTACCTTATTTGATTTCTTGTGTGACCGGACTATAGCCAATTTTTTAAGTCTGTGTGCCAAAATCTGAGCATTTTCTGAAGCTACCTCATTTATAGTCAGACCCCGTTTCTTGTGTAAAGATCTTTTCCTCCCACCCATCTTTCTCTAGCATGCGGAATTTTGACCTGAGGCTGGTAGGGATCACCCATGTTAAACAAGTGCAAATAGTAAGGGATATATTGACTACTGAGCTACAACACCATGGAATGTCTTAGCCCTGCTGTGTTCAACTGTGTAAGCAAATTGTGACTAGCTGCATTTAGTGAATAATCATGATCATTTCCAGATTGCTTTTGGTCTTCTGAAATAACAAATGCCCACCCATGTTGTTCCCAATTTTTAATCAGACTAACTTCTCCAGTCTGAACCAGATCTAGGCCTTTCATAATACATTTCAATAATTTCCCCTTGGAAGTGTTCACCTGGTTTTTAAATTTAGATAAATTAGTTGCACCTCGCACTGTGTCATGTGCATGTCTGGGAAGAGTTCTATCAATCGATGTTCGAATTTGTAATGCCACAGACTTATTCAAATGATTTGCATTTTCCCCTTGTACAATCAACCTGAACTGATTTTCCGTGATATTGTTCATCAACAAGAGTGGATTTCGCCTATCTTGTTCCAGCACCAGAATGCTGTCTCGGCAGTAAATGTTGTTTGCCATGCACATTGAAACCAGTATGTATTAAGGTAATGTACAAAGCTATTCTTTGTTGGTGCGCTAACAATATAATGTAGGATGTGATTTAGATAGTTGACAAATGAGTGCACCATACTGGCGCCGACACCTTTCAAAGCAGTTAAAATCGGGTTAATGAGTATTTTTAGATCGGGATAACTCATAATCTTTTCTTTTAAAGCCTTTATAGCATGACAATTACACAGATCTGAATTCAATGATTAGTCATCACATGTTATTTTAATGGCAACTGGTTGGAATGTGGATCCGTTTCGCAAAGTACATGGCCTAAGATGAAAAAACCACTGTTGTCATCAAAAATGTACAAATGCTGTTCATGCATACAGTTTCTGTCAAGAGGCATGTTGGCCATAGTAATTTCTAAATGCATTCTATGTATTTCTTAAATTTCACAGTAACTAGTAGCTGCCATATCAATCCTGCCCCTATTTGCCAAGTCACAGTAAGTTAAACTACTGGTTTTGAAACGTGCTGCGTTTAAATCATGTTTTATGTCATATCCACAAATTATACCAAACTCTTCCTAACAACTGAGATTTTCATAATGTCCAAGAACAATATGATAATTTCTGTTTGCTTGAGCATCACCTCTCTGAAACATCAGGACTGATTCATAATTTTTCTCCAAAATGATCTCTGCATTCCTCCAATCTGAATTTGTAAGTTTGTCCTTAAAACCGGACAGACCCTTTCCTAAATAATGATGGTCAGTCAAATAACAACTATTTGAAATTTGACGTAAATTTTTAGATTTGCTGGATATGGCAGTATCGCCATGTGTAAGTATGCTAGTAGGATTTTCTGCAATATAAATCTGACTAGATGCTGTTTTTCCAGATCAATTTTGTCTTTCATACTCTGGGACATGTCTACCTGTCTGAGTAGGCTCTGATGGGTGAAATAGTGAATTTTGTTCATGCTCAAAAATGTCCAAATTATCTAAGTCATCCATTTTTAAAATAAATTTTGTAATGATATTTTATTTAATCATTTCCAGAAGTTTTAGCTGTTCCCTTTCTTAATGCAGTAAAGCACAATACAAACATCTATATAAATATCTAAATACCAGATTTAAATAAATCTAATTTTAATTTTAAAAATCTTTATTTTTATTTTTATAAAACAATTCCTGGTTTTTTTCAACTAGATGCTAGCCTAGCTCAGTAGATGATGACATATGGATAATATCCACTTACAGGTGTCCTCGATCCATGCTGTACTCAAAAGCAATAGTACTTCAATCCATTTAGTTCTACCCTCAGTGTGAATCTAAAATAACAGGAAAACAAACAAACAAAAACAACAATACGACTTTCTACATTTTGATTATGCCTGTAATGCATGGTATAGGGGATTACACGCAGCGGTCAGAATTAACCTGAAAATATTAATAAGATAATTAGGTATCTCTTTAAATATGATTGTAGGCTGTATAAGTTTCAACGATTTTAAAAATCAAATTATGTATAATATGTATGGTTGTGTGTCCTAAGTCTTGTGTGTCCTTGATATTGTGTCATGTTTTCCTTCTGTTTGAATGCTTCTGTAAAACATTATGCTGCACTGGCAGTTCCTGTTGGTAGTTAACTCAATTGGTTGGTATGTTAAAAGTATGTGTACATGCATGTTTCTGGTTTGAAAAAACCAACACAATACCGCATTGTCATGGAATTTTGCGATGCGTAAACTTGGGACACTATATATAGTACAAATGTAAGAGTCAACTGTCTATCTAGTTCTTACTTTAAAGTATGTTTTCAATAATTCAGTACATTTGTTTTGCATGTTCTGATGCATGGTCTTGTGTATTTATTTCACTATTTATGTAATATTATATTTTGTTTGGAAATTGTAGGATTGCACTGTTGTGTGTTTAGTACTTTACTGCTCCTATTTCACTGCCCCTATTTTATGACACACAAGTCTGTGTACAATGTACTGTGATGTTGTAAATCAAATACTAATACAATTGACAGTGGTTTCCTTGATTGGGCCGATCCATGCTGTACACAAAGAAGGTATCGCCCACTGGGTGTGAATAAATAATAATAATATTTTATTTTGTTAAGCGCCACATCCAATATTGTTCACAGCTTTACAACAACATACAACGGATCAAGTGTGTAAGACGTACACAATCTAGCGATGATAGCCGTTATTTCATGTGTTGTTGTAGGTATAAATGTGTCGGTTGGTGTGACAAAACGACGTGTTTCACGCGGCGGTGTCATGCGATGTCTGGCAGCATGTAAGCCGAGTCGAATTTCAGCTACCTTGTTGTTGAAATAGTCCGAAAATGAATCGCAACAGGCAACGACGGAGTCATATTCGGGATACGAACGTGATGGCTTCTCACTAAGTGATTTCACCATTTTTTAACATGCTTTTGTTGTCAGCGTTCAGAAGTTTATCTCGATAGTAGTTGGTTTTTGAGAGGGCAATGAGCTTGTTGCATTCATCACATGCACCAACGTACATTTGTCGATGGATCTCAAGCTTTGTGCGTCTCCACAATGACTCGTTCTTTCGCAGTCGTCTCCTCGCGTCATTGATGTTGCTGTTGTACCACGGGTTTGGCATATTACCCCAGATGGCAGTCCGTCGCTCTGGTGCATGTTTGTCGATACATGTTCTTAGTGAAGAATTGTAGCCAGTGACCAGTTGCGCTGCGCAGGATGTTGACACCATGGCTAATAGTAACTCGCAAGTTGATTGAATGTCATTGTTGAAAGAATCGGCCACAAACGAGCGGTAATTGCGTTTTACTGTATGTGTCGATGTCTTAGCTGGCCTTTGGATGTTCATGACGTAGTGCACCACATGGTGATCTGATATAGACATCGGAATAACGTCAACAGAAGTAGCGAGATTGTCATTTTTTGGGGTTATCACAAAATCCAATGTGTGGCCTGCAGAATGTGTAGACACTGTGACGTGTTGAGTGAAATTGTATGAGTCCAGTAGTTGCACGAGCGGCCGGGCTTCTGCCTCAACGTCGTATCTGATGTTGAAGTCTCCAACAATGCACGTTGGTGTTATACATGTCGACACCTCTCGGAACAGGTGTTCTAGTTCCAGGTAGAACGCCATCGGCCTGGGAGTGTTAGCCGATGATGGCGGGCGATAGAGCATGCACAGGTTGAACGTTCTAGAAGTGGCTCCAGTGAACTGGATACGCATCAGTTCGAAAGATTCATAGTTCATTTTAGGGAGCATCTTGCACGGTAACGTGTTCCTGGGGATGACGCCAACACCACCACTGCGTCCAGCCACACGAGGAACATTGATGAACGTATATCCGTTCAGCGTCAGTTGAGCGATTACCGGTTTGTCGCTGTTCTTTTTCAGCCAAGATGTCAATGTTGTGGTTGGTCACGAATCCATTGATGGTTAGCGTTTTATTTCTGGCAGAATGAGCATTGAGGACAGCGACTGAGAGATTGCTCTTTGTCTGGCTCGTATTATCACGTGTAGAAACATGAACTAAGTTGCACGGATCACTACAGTGAGGTGATTTGCACAGTAATGTTCTGGGGATATGTGTCCTGGCAGTTACAATCACAAATATCGCTTGACCTGACGGTGAGGCCGATTGCGCAACAGGTGCAGTGTGTATTGAAGTACGTTTGTGTCTACGGTTCTTGCCGGCGCGACACCCACGCGGTGGTACGGCTATCCCAAGTAGCTCGACACCCACGCGGTGGTACGGCTATCCCAAGTAGCTCGACACCCACGCGGTGGTACGGCTATCCCAAGTAGCTCGACACCCACGCGGTGGTACGGCTATCCCAAGTAGCTCGACACCCACGCGGTGGTACGGCTATCCCAAGTAGCTCGACACCCACTCGGTGGTACGGCTATCCCAAGTAGCTTGACACCCACGCGGTGGTACGGCTATCCCAAGTAGCTTGACACCCACGCGGTGGTACGGCTATCCCAAGTAGCTTCAATAAACAATACACCGGCTCGGAGTGTCTATTGTCTTTCGTTATTACCTTGCTGTGGCGCAGCAGATCGTGCCTGTCTTACCGAATGTGGGTCAACATAGGTAGAACAGTGTAGTCTTCGTTTACACGAACAGGTGTAATCGCAAGCGGTGGTGTCTAAATATCACAAACGTTCACGAGTATAGGTCCAATCAACATGAACCCAAACATAGCGCGTAGTATCATAAAACGGTTGTACAATTATAACGATGATGGAATGTTTATAAAACGCATTAAAGTAGTGAAATCCACGTGCATATACAAAACACAGCTGCCACCAGGGGAATGAATGTAAAATTAAGGAAAACAAAACAACAAGATTACTGTCTGTGTTTTGACGGCAAACCAAGTTGAAACTTGTTTTGAAATTCAACTTCAAATTCGTCTTTGACTTTGCGTACTGAACATGTAAACAACCCTATCTTAAAAAGTCATTAAGAAAGATATAATATCTAGCAATAGGACAGTATCTGCATAGATCGGCTGATACAACTTGCCTCAATTTATAACGGAACACTGGCCAAATTCTTTGGCTTTGCCGATTTTGTACTCAAAATCATAAAGTTTAGTCCACTGGAATTCACTCCAATGCTTACAATTAAAAAAAAATTGATTTTTTGGTAATTCATTGCCATTAGATTCAACATGTGGTGAAACAATTTATTGATAGCTTGTATAAAGAAACACTGCAAAGGAAACAATTGTAATGATAACCGTAACAAATAAATTCCTTATATGTTTATTTTAAAATATGCATGTAGACGTAGATTAAAAGTGTGGACGCATACAAGAAGGAAGGAATTATACTCGCTGCTTCCTGTCTACCCTGCGCACACACATTAAAGTTTCCTTCAGTTATAGAGGTAATGTCTTTTTCCCAAGATTTGGTATTGGGCTAGACTTGGCTCACTTCCTGCCATTGTCCCAGTGTCCAACTGAATGCTTCCATGTGGGCTGTAACTTTATTGTGTAATGGGAATCCCTACTGTACTGGCAGAACCTGAGAAACTTTAAAACAGCAATATACATAATTACCAATGCAATGTAATGATATGATCTAGGATTAAAATAAAATAACTTAGGTATATTTGAAAAGTTTAAAGCATATTTAGCCAAAATTAGAAGGAATATTATTCAGATGTTTTACTATACATGTTGACGGTATTACTTCACTTCAATTCAATCAGTATTATGTCACTAATTGCTACTGTTTTAAAGTCAAAATGCACACTACATATATATAAAATAAAATAAAATGTGATCATAGTTCATCTCTTTCTTCTTTCCATTCTGGGGGAGGGTGGTAGGGACAAAATGAGAACGGAAAATGTGTGCACATTTTCTTTAACTATGCTAAATGCGATATTGCAGCTCACCAACTCTCCTGCAAGGTTTCTACAACCACTGGAAATTGGCCTAAATAGCAGAATATCGGGATAAAATTCTACAGTTTTTTAAATAATGCATTAACTAATATCTACAATCTTCAGGTGTATCTTCACTGGTATGCGTATAGTCTCCACTAAACATGTAAATATTTTACTTCTTCATAACTCTTAATGATTTGTAACTATGATTCACCAAATAATATTTCATTAATAATTACAAACAATATAGTCCAAAGGACTTCAGGGCCTCGTGACCCATTTATTTCCTTGTTGTAATGGATAATAACTACCAAGCATATTACCATGCTGTTTTATTGTGGGAGCTTTGAGAGGGAAACATCAAGATAGAACATTCAACATATTCAAATATCTCAGCGTGATGCTCAAGAATCAAAAACTGGTAGGAAGGTGAACCAGTGCAAATAAACCTGTCTTCCAAGCGGAAAGACTCCAATCTCACTTCCTGGCTCTCAGTCAGCTGCAGGCAAAGCCAATTCGAAATACATGCACCGTGAAAGTGTGTTCTCTGAAACTGCATGCAGTAGGATGCCTCACCAAGTTCTCGTCTAAAATAAGCCTGTTTTATCCTTCTATTGCTGATATTCCTGTGAGGCCAATGTTAGTATTCCCACAGTCCATTTCAGTGAACATTCATTTTTAGTCCTTTGGCCGAAGGTCCAAGGGACTATTGCCATCACTCTGCGTCCGCCGCATGCCGTCCGACGTCTGCCGTTAGCTGCCGTATCTCAGAAACCGTTCAGCAACTTTTTCTGTAATTTTGCATAGACATATTTTAGGGCACTGCCACCATGCACGAGAAATCTGTATTTTATTGAATCATTCTGAGGGCTCCCTAGGGCCTCCAAGGACCCCAAAACTGGTAAAAATGTAACATTTTGCCTATTTTTTCAAAAACTGTTCAGCAACTTTTTTTCTAATTTTGCATATACATTTCATGTGGTATTGTCACTGTATATAATAAATCTGTATTTGATTGAATCATTCTAAGGGCACCAAAGGTCCCCTAAAATGCTAAATTTGCTAATTAAATTGTCTGCTGCACCAGCAGATCTATCATGCTTACAGTCCTTTTGTTCAACTAATCCCTTTTCCTACAACATCTGTCACACCTCCCTGTGGCTGCCTGATAGGAACTGTGACTAATCTGTAATTGGTCACTGGCAGAGGCTTGTGTCAATAGACAGGGCCCACTAGACCCCTGGACAGTTGTGCCTACATTCTAAGGGGTCGTCCTGAAACAACCAAATGTCAACCATTAGAAGAATTAACATAGTTCCGCTATACACAAGAAATCTGTATTTGATTGAATTATTCTAGTATCCTCAGCATATAGTAGAACACACATTTGCAAGAAAATGTCTACATCATCATCACTAAGGTTGTTGTAAATTTCACCAGCTGCCATGTCAAGTCCCTTATAATTATGACTAACGGTGTTCAAAATCATTCAGGTAAATACCAAATAACAAAGGACACAAGTGTTCTCCTTGTGGTAACTCTACATCACATGAGAAGAAGGCTAACACAGCCCCCCAAAATGCCAAATGTTTACACTAACTAGTGATGTGGTTTTGAGAAGGGCCCTTGAGACTATCCCCTAACAGTAGATTCTGTGTATTGTGCCAGAAACAGATGACTATTCCCCTTCCCAAAACATCTGTCACATGCAGAGTCTGTGTCTTGCGTGGATATCTATTTTTATGCAGTTGTTTCATATAAGCAGGAAGTTTGTGAAATTTGTTATTCTTAGGCCACAGAAAAGTAATTCCCGGTTTTTCATCCATGTATGTATTTAAAAATATGTGCCACAACATTTTATTTTCTGTTATAATTATTCCTCTAAATGCAAGACGTGGTGCAATAAGTGAACAGTAAACATGTCAACATTTTATTTCCAACATAACCCTTAATGATCTGTAGCTATGATTCACCAAAAAAACATTTGATTAATAATTACCTACAGGGTTGTTTGATTTATGCCGGGCAGAAACTGTTTCTGCCTGGCAGAAACGGCAACAATAGGAAATACACGCCACTGATAGGCAAACGTGTTCTTTTTATAGAAAACGTCAGTTTCTTTCTGTACCTGTCTACGTATGATAACCATTTGTCCGCCCTGCTCACAATAAACAAGAAACATCACATGAATGATAAAAGGAAGATCACTGCCACTTACCTTGTGGATTATTATTATTTTAAAACTGCTCTGCTACTGCTGCTTGGTGGACAGTTAATTAGTGGCTCAAGTTCATAATACATCAGGACGTTTTTCACACCTGCATCATAGTTTAGGCTCAGTAGTGAGCTGGCAGCCACTAAACCTACAGGCTTGTGTGAAAAGGATAGTTGACAGAAGAACTAACTTCAAAGCACCATTGCATCCATTTAGCCAGGCAGCAGTCACACTGTCCCAATGTCTGCTGCTATGTTTGTATATATAGGCTTAATGATCCCAATGCACCAATCTGTTGGCACAATGTCAGATAATAGAACTAGGTTAAACGTCTTAACAATAACTATAATTAGTTCTGTGGGGCTGTTTTTAAGTATTCATTTATAGCATTATCAATCTGTCCTCTTAGTTTTGCACATAAAGACATAATCTGGCATAACGTGATAAGTTTTTGTAGCATCACATTTGTACTTCCAGTGTATCAGTGCAACATAACATACATACTGTGTGCCACATTTGAATGTCATGCATGTAATATTTCCATGCAATCCATTTGCATATATGATGTAAAACTTCAAACAGCCGTTTTCTTCATTTTCACTTTTTGACCCCTACCATGTTCAATGCTCCATAACTTTGCCAATTTTTTTTGTCTACCTTTTGCTCACAAACAATCTGTCCTCTTAGTTTTACACATAAAGACATAATCTGGCATAACTTGCTAAGTCTTTGTAGCAGCACATTTGTACTTCCAGTGTATCATTGCAACATAACATACAAACTGTGTGCCAAATTTGAATGTCATGCAAGTAATATTTCCATGCAATCCATTTGCATATATAATGTAAAACTTCAACAGCCGTTTTCATTTTCACTTTTTGACCCCTACCGTGTTCAATGCTCCATAATTTTGCCAATTTTGTAAAGCACCCTACCCAACCTTTACAAGAATGTAAGAAAACAATGTTACAATTTTTCCGACTTATCACTCATTTGGTCAGCCGGGGTCACATATCGACGTATTAGTCCAAAGGACTTCAGGGCCTCTTGGCCCATTTTTCACGTTCAGCATGAAAAAAAAATTTCATGCCCAACTGAGTTTTGACTGTTTCAACTATAATCCTATGTTGCTGTTGTGGGTTCCTGGACTTGAGGGTATGCAGGGAGTGAAAGGTTAGTAACCCCTGCACTAAGCTTTTTTATATTTCATATTTCTGTGACTAAATAGTTAATGAGCCTTTGTGGATCCACGGAACTTCTGGTAATGTCTTTGAAGATGGGTCGTAAAACGCAGTGAACGATGGTGAACTCTGGGTGCTGAGACAGTGCTGTCATTTCATAATAGCCTCTTAATGAAATTATTTTAGTAATCTAAAATCATTTTTCTCACAGTGATTATAATAATCTGCATTGCACTGCACTACACTGCTTCAGTGATTTGTACTTACTCTGGGGCAAATTTTAATGATAACATTTAGCTTTCTGCCACCCCTGTTGTTGGGTCACTTATACTGACAACACTTAGCCTTCTGCCACCCCTGTTGTTGTGTCACTTATACAGACAACACTTAGCCTTCTGCCACCCCTGTTGTGGGTCACTTATACTGACAACACTTAGCCTTCTGCCACCCCTGTTGTGTTGCCACTTATACTGACAACACTTAGCCTTCTGCCACCCCTGTTGTGTTGCCACTTATACTGACAACGCTTAGCCTTCTGCCACCTCTGTTGCAGGTCACTTATATTGACAACATTTAGCCTTCTGCCACCCCTGTTGTGGGTCACTTATACTGACAACATTTATCCTCTTGTCATCCTAGTTGGGAGTCACTTATATTGACAACATTTAGTCTCTTGCCATCCCTGTTGTGGGTCACTTATACTGACAGCACTTAGCCTCTTGCCACCCTGTTTGTGGGGTCACTTGTACTGACAACACTTAGCCTCTTGCCACCCTGTTTGTGGGTCACTTATACTGACAACACATTCTTCTTCCACCTGTTTCGTGGGTCACTTATGTTGACAACACTTAGCTTATTGCCACCCCTGCTGTGGTGTCACTTATGCTGACAATACTTAGCCTCTTATCACCCCTGTTTTGGGGATCTTGATGTTGCAAATGCAGTGCAGTATGCTGCAATTGTTTCTGCTCTGCTCGGCATTATGTAGTCTAGTGATTCTAACTGATCTTGTCATAGCCAGGCACTTGAAGGCCTTCCCTGCCATACTGGCAGATAATGAATAATGAAAGGGAAATGGCAGTAGGTAATCTTAGTTCAATGGCTTCGCTAGAATTTTCAAATAGATTGAAATATTGCCAGGAGATGACATTAACTGTTTCCTATCATCACGTTTGGTGTGTGGTCTTAACATTATGGTGTAGCAAATGTTTAGTGACATATACAACATGTGAAGTAAATGTCTCTCAGAAACTGATATGTTCAAAACAGTCCTATAGTAATTGTTCACTTCCAGTAGTTTGTACGGACAGCATTTGTAATTAGCCAGTAGTTTTAATTAAAACATGGTCAGTTGTAACATAGCTATGCATTTAGGTTGTTATAAGTGTGAGGCTTAGTTCATATTTATAAAATATTTTATTTCATGCATATATATGTTAAAGCTTCATTTTGGCCAACTTCAAGTAGGTAAGAAAATTATGAAGAAGATGGATATCATAGTACCTTTTTATGCATTTCTAAGATCATTCTGCTCAATATTGTGGTTGGAATATGTAGTTTTAATTTACTAAGTACATGTATTATGAAGAGGAACATTTTACAAGTGAGAACAGATTTACATGAACATTAGTGAAAGCAACAGGGAGAAGACAATGAACCTATTGCATGAGAGTGGTATTTTGAATGTCAGTGATTCAAGCATTTTTCATTTTTGAAGTTAACTGTAGCATGAATTCTGTTCTTAGCCCAAACTTGAGCTAACGCAGGAGTTGTATGGTGCTTGTTTGTGTGCATGCGTTGTGGGTAGTTTGTTTGTTTATTTTATAGGCACTTTAAATGATTGGGTGTGGTGAAAGGGAGGTTCATGATCGCTGTGTGAAACGCTATGGGGCTTTCTAGTTCAGTAATCGGTGGTGGAGTCATATTCCAGATTCGAACTGCTGTTGGGTGTGGGGTGCATTTTTGAGAAGTCAGACAATATACTTCAGCTAGTCCTTTGGTCCATCAAAATATTCATAATTATTTTAGAGGTAATCTGTGCTCTTCAATGACTTTGTTGTGACTGTGCACATGCCATAAGACAAATGTCATTGTCATTGTTGTCTGGATAGAGAAAACACAATGCACCACGCAACTTTATAGTGTCTGTCATCTTCTGGCAGTAGGTGGAAATGTTCATTCCCATCTGCAGGCTCCAGTGCAATTATGGTTTAACAGCCATAGCACTAAGTCATGTGGTGCCTATGGGAATTACACCATAGAGGGCAGTGCTTCACTGTCACCAGGGTTTGTTTTGATCTTGATTACAGATTACAAATTCCGTTTTTTATACTGCTCCAAAGATCACTTTTGTGAATCATGTAAATCCGGGGAGAAAAAAATGAATGTTGGGGGTAGGGCATATAAAATCCTGGACAATTCACTGACGATCTATCTGCGGATTGAGTTAACCATCCATTTACCGGGTGTTGCCACGTATTAATGATGCTGCCTGGCGATTAGAGACAGAACCGACCCAACCGAACCCGTGAATCTGTGAAGTAAAACCCGTAGTTCTGTGGCTGTTCGCTTCAGCGCTTTCGAAGTGCGCGCACAAAAGCAGTGGACCAATAGGAAACGACGATGTATTTTGTGGAGATGTCGATCATTTTCTAACACAATGGCTAATCGACGATTTGTTGTACGGCAAGACAAATGTTGCGTGAAGGACATTGACAAGTAGTGTCAAGAATAAGTGGAATTGGGCGTGGCTGGAGAGATCGGCTGGAGACACTATGTTGGATATATTCATCAGTAAATTATCAGCACCAGGGAAAGCCTACTGTTTGTGGTGCGAGGCCGATGTCAACTATGCGGATTGGATCCTACAGGCTACAGTCAGAGGGGAACCGAAGGCATTGAAGTACACACGCTGGCACTGCCCACACTGGTCACCAATATTCTATTAGAACCTGAACAGAGGGCGTATCACATAGAAGTTCGCCGATTCCATGTAGACAACACACTTCCACAAGCACCCACAAGTTCCAGATTGGACTCGTGGTGGGCTACCATATTCTCTACTGGCAAGTTCCTAGCCTTGTCAAAACTGGTGGCTGCAATGATTAGCTGCTTTCATGGTCCTCAAGTGGAAGGTTGTTTTAGTCACATGTCTAGCATCATGAATACTGCCACTGCCAGAAAGAATGTTAGTACATTCAACACTATCCAGACAGTGAAGTACTCACTCATGGCAAGCAACACGACTGCTATACAGGACTTCCACAAACAGAACTAGTCGCCTCGTTCACAACACTAGGGGTGCACACAAAATGTACTCCATCCATCTTGCCGAGGAAGGAAAGATGAAGGAGGAGGAGAAAACTGAGCTGACCATGTCAAAGACGAAGGCAGCCACCAAGTACAAAGCTAAGGAAGCAGTTGATCTCGCAATGAAGAAAGCTAGAATGGCCCATCAACGAGCTGTTTTAACAAAGCTGGCCAAGGAGAAAGCTGCCCGTCAGCCAACTCGGGTTCAGCCCAGAAAATATAATTACCAAGTGAGTTAGTACTATGACAATGTGTGCGTGAGTTCGTGTGCTTTTTTGCTTTGGAAATGTTAAGATTTTCTATTTAATATTGCTCAAAATACACCATATGTCGTCTATAATTAAAAAATATCTCTGAGGAGTCCACCCTCCCGTCCATTAGATGAGACAGTCCTCTCGGGCTGAAATGTGGGCCACACCAAAATTTCCGGTTTTTTCTCTGAATGTCACTCATCCCTGCTGCATATTAAAATCGCATAAATTATATTCCCTAGTTACTGGTTAATCACATAAATTAGATTCCTTAATTACTATTTTGTCACATAAACTAATCCTTCTATGTACAAAATTACTTATATAAATTATATTTACTAGTTATGTTATAATAAAAAAAAACATTTATTAATTCCTCTTTAATCACATAAATTATATTCATTAGTTATTTTGTAATCACTGTTGTAGTATCTACAATTTAACAATTAGGGGGCATCTATAAATGATGTTATGTGTGAGTGTACAGGCCTGCACAACAAAGAATTACATGAGATAGGGGGCCTGACTACAATATGTTTAATTGATTTATAATACCTTTTCAGATTATTGTAAAAAGGGCATACCCATAGGTCATTAAGTAGACATCAATAAATGCATGATCAAACAAGTGGCGAGTATTGACAAAGGATGGTGTGACAAAGATTAAATGGACTTTGTAGATGAACAGGGAATGCAGAGAATTTCAT
>OZ023208.1:49091226-49111226 GCA_963995525.1 Escarpia spicata
TGCAACTATTACTTAATAAACTATGTACACATATAATGGCTTAATGTTTCTGCTATGCCACAATAGTATGAGTTTTATACATATTGTACAGTCATCATGGTGACTGGTGGGCGTGTTTACGGTCAGTTCATCAAGTGTAATGTATGTGGTTAATAAGCCAGCAACAAAATAACAATTTCTTCCATTTTTAGTCCTTCAGGCCGAAGGTCCAACAAACTTATGCCATCACTCCGCGGCCGCCGTTACTTGCAACTTTTCTAGAATTTTGCATAGACGTATCTTAGGGTATCTTAGCCACTATGCACAAGAAATCTGTATTTGATTGAATCATTCTAAAGCCCAGTAGGGCCCCTGAAACTGGTATATTTTCACACTTTTTGCTTATTTTTCAAAAACTCTTCAGTAACTTTTTCTCTGATTTTGCATAGACATTTCATGTGGTAGTGTCACTGTACACAAGAAATCTGTATTTGATTAAATCATTCAAAGGGCACCTCAGGGCCCCCCCAAAATGCTCAATTTTCCTACTATTTCCCTACTGCTGTAAGCTTCCTGCAATGATCTCTATTTATAACTGGATAGTGGACTTTGCCCTATCTCTGATCACTGGGGTGGCTGAGTGGAGTGGCCTGGGTGTCAGAGATTATACTGTAAGCATGTGTATTGGACTAGTCTTGGCTCACTGCCTGCCATTGTCCCAGTGCCAAACACAATGCCTCTATGTGGGCTGTAACTATAATGTGTAATGGGAATCCCTACTGCACTGGCAGAACCCGAGAAACTTTAAAACAACAATAGACCTACTTATCAATGTAATATAAAGATATGATCTAGGATTAAAATAACTTAGGTATAAAATAATATATAAAATAACGTATAACAGCCACATTCTGGACTCTGCAGCTTGTCCAGTAGCTGATCATGTACACCATAAAGGAGGCCATTTCCATAGTCCAGTCGCACTATGACGAGGGAGTGAACCAGGAGTTCAGTGGCATGTTGTGTCAAGCAATCTCTGATGGAACAAATTCAACGTAGATGAAAGTATACTACCTGGCACAGTTTAGATACTTGCGATTTCATGCTGAGCTCACTGTCAAACATCACTCCAGGGTTGCGAGTGACGGTAGTAGGCTTGAGGATGCTGTCGCCGATGACGACATCAGTCAGGCTGTGCTTGCTGGCCGAGCTTGGTGTGGTGATCACAAGTACTTCAGTCTTGTTGTCATTCAGTGGAAGATGATGATGAGTCATCCACGCTTTCAGTTCTCCTACACGTGCTTGGATGCATTCCAGTGCAGCGGTCTCATCGTTAGTGTCCTTGATCTTAAATGAGACATACAATTGAGAATCATTGGTAAAGAGTTGGAAGTCAAGTCAGTGCCGCCTAACTATCTGCCCAATGGGTCCTGCGTAGAGTGTAAACAAAACTGGGCCAAGAACAGACCCCTGTGGCACTCTCTGGAGCAGCTCCAATGGGTCTGACTGGTTCTGGCCTAGACAGATAGTTGGAGTCCTCGAAGTGAAGTATGACTCAAACCACTAATGCTCGATGCTGATGACACCCATGCTCTTCATGCAAGCCAACAATGGTATGATCTGCAGTGTCAAATGCTGCTGATAGATAAAGTAGGATCAACACGAGACCCCTCTTGTTGTCCAGGGTCATCAGGATATCATTCTGGATTAACATCAGTGCAGTTTCAGTAGTGTTAATCGGCCTGTAGGCGGATTGGAATATTTCCCACAGATTGTTGCACGAGACGTGGTCAATGAGCCTGTTCAGCACAACCCTCTCTGTCAACTTTGAGATAAAGGACAGATTAGAGATAGGGCGGTAGTTGTTTATGACATCCTTGCCCAAGGAAGGCTTCTTGAGCAAGGCCGACACGAGTGCAGCTTTCATTTTTGTCGGCACAATTCCTGTTGACATGGACATGTTGACAATGTTTGTAGTGCTTGGTAGAAAGCAGTCTAACTGTTCTTTCAGAAGCCTGGCCGGCATTGGATCGAATGAACACGACTTTGAGGGACTCTGGTTGACCAGTTGTCTCACCTCGTCTTCCGTTGCAGGCAACAAAAAGTTAAGTTTATCAGCCACAGTGTCTACACTCTCATATGAAGGCACGTTGTTGGGGTCTGCTTTGACCATCAAGTTCTCCTGAATCAGTGACTTTGTCCTGGAAGAATGCACTGAATCTGCTGGCCAGTTGTTCTGGTGAACCACTACCAGGCAGGCTAGCTTCAGGCTTAATCAACAGGGTGTTGAAACATTGTACAACTGTTTGAGGTCAGATGCAGCTTCAGTGATCTTTGCAGTGTAATAATTAGATTTAGCGGAGGAGCTGAGCTGATTGACGTATCATCTCAGCACTTTGAAGAGATTGCGGTGAATCGTGAGCTGTGACTGTCTCTATCTCCTCTCCAATTGCCGTCTCTTCTGCTTAACCATCTTGATGTCACCACTGAAAGAACTTTGGGTCGAACCGTGATTGTTCGTGTCTGAACTGGTGCATGTTTGTCTAATAGAGTTGACAGGATAGTGTCGTACTGCTCGAGGAGACTGGCTGCTGAGGTGGCATGTTCAAGGCACAGAGTTGATGCTTCAGTGTCGACTTGGACCATCTGTTTGTCTATGGCAGCATAATTCCTGTATTTTAGATAGATTTAAGACAACTAACTAGTATTCATCTAAGTGACTTTGTTGCAGTTGACCACATTCAATACTTTCACTTTTGCAAATGTTTCTTGTTCATTAAGTCAACTCTGTTTGTGGGCAAAAATGCACTATAAACGTGTTCTGTGTTGTACTCTTACACATGTTTATTGTTCATTACATTAGGCAGTTACAGTAAATTAACCTGTTGAGAACTTTTTTCCAGTAAACTAATTCATGCACAAAAATACAAAACAAAAATTCATTACAATTTTAAAAATATGTTTTGTAAAATCCCCCCCCCCCCCACTGGTTGCTGAAATGTCCATTGGCAAAGGATTTAATTAGTATGCTCGTCATTCACTGAGCTGAAGGCAATGAAATACAAGTGTCAATTTGTCCTGCACAGGTTTTGTGAGACCAGTTTGCAATATATGTACATATTTAAGCAAGCACACATGACTATTATAAAAACAGGGTATGAGAATAATTAAAATCCATAACACCCAATTCAAAAGACAATCTGGGCCAGGTTTTGTAATGACCATTTTTCCCAAGTTGTTTTGATATCATATTAAATCGAAAGTTGGCATAAGAGGAATTATTCTAATGGAAATTAAACATTAACTAATTAAAATGGTTGAGTACTGATAGATGAGATGATTCATTACTGATTCAGGACGTTTTATGTGATAAATAGTTGATGATCTATTGTGGATCAGTAGTACTGATTATAGTACTGATGAATCTCAGTGAACTGGTTCAACTTTTACGAAACAACAATGAATAACTCTTGCAGTTGTTATGATAGAGCCAAATTTTTCTTCAGAATTTAGACTACAGTTTTACAATTGATCAAACAAATCCACTCATAAAACAACCAAAGATGGACCATAAATGTTCCCTTTTTACTTTAATATTTCCATGAGATAATATTTCTTGCAGTTACTTTGATAGAGTCAGTTGTTTTTTTAGTTTAGAATACCATTTTATAATTGATAAAATTTTTCCACTGCTAAAACAACCAAAGGTGGACCGTGCACATTCCCCTTTCCATTATTTAGCTTTATTATTTTAACAAGATTTAACAAGATTGCCACCCAGAGAATTAACTGGTTGTCAGGTGGAGAAGTGGTTAATCGAGATTCTAACCCTTTTTATCTAAGTGTATCCCGCCCTTCTGAGGTATGTGTTGATTTTATTTTTAAACATATCCACACTACTAGCACCCACACAATCAACAATAATCTGTTCCATTCATTTACAGTCCTTTGTGAAAATTAGAACTTTTATATATATAATCTACACTGCTCCTTTACTAATGTATCTATCTTTCTTAACTGAGGAAAACATATTTCTATCAATATTTTCATAAGCCATCAATATTTTAAACATTTCTATCTGATCTCTCAAACTCCTGGTCTCAAGTGTTGTTAAATCACATTCTTTTAGGCGTATTTCGTAACTAATATCCCTCGGTTTTGGTATCATTTTAGTCGCACTCCTCTGTACTCTTTCTAGCTTAACTATGTCCTTTTTACGATATGGCCTCCACTCTAAATGAGGCCTAACTATTGTTTTGTACAGCATTATTATTAGTTCTTTTTCAGTCGATAAAACAAATCCGATGACAAAACAACCAAAGATTGACCATGAACATTCTCCTTTCCATTATTTTAATGCTTCTGTGAAATTTGATATAATTGCCGTTCCTTTTGTAATTGCCTCTTGTATAAAAAAGTAAAAATAGCCAATAAATTGAGCAAGTGGTTGTTTCCCATGCATTGACACAATTGACCTTGGCATCAGCTGTGTGTGGCCTTGTCCACAATGAGCTGGTGCCTGGTTCTGAGTTGCACTGTCCAGGAAGCCACCCACCGACAGGCAGAGAACACCTGATCCCCTCTCACCACTGCCTAGTTCCGAGATGGCAGTCATCTCGGCAGGTGTCTCCAGATTATCTTACTTCAACGAAATACCTGTTTACTTTCGGACCTGTCCACTCATGTTTAGGGTTGCCAGAAGTATATCAATGGAAACCATTTAAACATTTTTGTTTTACTTAATTTGTAGGTGTGTGTATTACTGCTAATGTTACTGTAATTTTATTTTAAACAGATGTCCATTAACTTGATTAAGATACATCTGTAGCATACTGCTGTATGCATGGACACTGATTGTCCAGTGTAAAATAGTGTAACTGTTGTGTGGTGTCAACTAGTAGCCATGGACAGTTTGTGTAGCAAGAGTCAGTTGTGATAGTTGTGGTGACAATGACCATCAGAAACATGCATGTTAGGACAACACTAATCAAAGCATTGACAAGTGTCACTTGTACATTAGCTCCTACAACCGTCCTGTGGCTGCGGCGTGCGTGTCATGCTTGCATGTTGAGCCCTTCATAGAAAAGACTTCTGAGGAACTGCAGGCTGGCTGATGACTTGCCATCTGCATAAAATCCTTTTCAGAGAACTGCGTGTGTGCATTCTCTGACAGTTCACACATGTAACTGGCCAGGTCGTGTCAGCTCTGACAGATGACATCCATGATGTTTCTTGGGGCCTTCCCTCATGGCACTTTACTGGAGAAATTCATCATGTTTTACTGCACCAGCTGGTGATGGCATTAAACTAATGTTCAGGGTCACAGCCAGCTGGAGTGAAGAAATGCAAATATCGCTATATATATTTTTACTGTAATAATTTTGAATAATGATGAGTGCTGTTTAAGATATACATATTTCTCATTTATCAAGACCTTTGCTTTCATGTGATTACTTGCATTGCGCAGTCACACCTACAAGACAATAGTCATCTTACGTTCACAACATTTGGCTTTTCTTTACTTTTATCTTTCTGTGAATGAGCCGTGCATAACTGTATCTATGTGCATAATATGCATGGGAAATGTGGGAAATATATTTCCCACAGTGAACTGGGACGGCAAGCGGTTCAATGCTCTTAGATATTGGATCTCTACCTCAGTTCAGTGACTTCTTAAACTGTCTAGCAGTGTCTGAAAGGTATTAATCTATTATTCATTGGCATTATCACAAGCGCAATATCATCATCCAACTATTGGCTGTTAGGACATCAAACGTTACACTAATGTCAAAAATGGGTGTAAAATGGTATGATCTTTTTTCCACATGACAATCACAGCATCAAAATTGTTTTTATCTTACACTGTGTGTGAGGAGGTAATGGCATACACCTATGTCATGTCTAAATAACCCTGGTTTCAGGAGACCTTCACCCCCGTGAAATACTTCTCCATCGACCGTGTGTTCCGCAATGAGACCCTGGACGCGACACACCTGGCAGAGTTCCACCAGATTGAGGGTCTTGTGGCGGACCGTGGTCTCACCCTCGGGGACCTCATGGGTCTCATACATGCCTTCTTCAAGAAGCTAGGTCTCGTCCTTTCTGCCACTCCGTCTTCAACTGTTGTGGTTCTGCTCAGTCAGTGTATCTTCTAAATATCGCTGTGACAATAAAATTCATTTCAGAGTTTCATAGCAGTCATCCCAACTTTGAGTAGTAATACAATGTCTTATGTACTTTCCATGAGTAAACCACAAATGCATCAATTCACAAATCAAAATTATACAAGAAAATAATATGTAGGAAAACATAAGACACAATTTCAAAAGTTTAGTGCAGAAATTCCATTTGTTACATAATGTTATTATTATAGTTCTTCATATTTCAAAAAGTATAGCTGTAATTAAATGGTGTGTGGTCAAATATGAAGTGATACAGTGTGACAGGGTAAATGTAATGTATTTACTCATGCTATCGTTTATCATGTGTGTTTTGTATTGACAGGAATCAAAAAGTTGCGCTTCAAGCCTGCGTATAATCCATACACCGAGCCAAGCATGGAGATCTTCAGCTATCATGAAGGTAAATATTTATAAGAAACATTATAAAACAGTATTCCTTTGTATTGGTAATAATAATAGTTTAACAAGATTGCCACCCAGATAATTAACTCTAGATGGCAGGTAGACAAGGAAGCCCTTTTTGTTCATAGCTTCTCTTTGAATTTCTAATTTCAGCTGTAGGTTGGTTAAGTGCTTTTTTTATAAATGTTGTAGTCTTCATCATTTTCAGTACATCTATATGACTTCCACATCATTTGTTTGTACTTAATTTTTTAATGGCTTCTTTCGATAAGTGTTTCTTTTTGGACCGTTTCCCTTGTTTTTTCAATGGAACAAATTTATTGACTATACACTCAGTTTCAGTGTAAGATATTCCAGTATTCTGTTGCTGTCTTATTCTTCAGTGTGTTATTCCAGTCTATCTTTGCTAAATATTTCCTCATGTTGTTATATCTTCCTTTGTGGAAATTTCTACTGTACTGCTTTTTGCTATTCCTTTTTTATTTTACTTTAATGGTAAAATTTATCTATTTGTGATCACTACTCCCAGTGGCTCACATATATTGACATTTTCAACTAATTCATTCTGTGAGGACAAAACTATGTCTAACACATTCTCACCCCGGGTTGATTCTAGGACATGTTGAGAAAGGAAACTATCTTGTACAAAAACTAAAGACATGTGGTCCTCACTATCCATACTCTGTAGAGATTTCCATTGTATATGCCCATGGTTAAAATCCCCCATAATAATACAGTCCCGTTTGCTCACTTCCCTTATAGCATTTTGTACATTTTCACTCTCGTCTATGCTTTTGTATTCAAGTTAGGGTTAGATTCACAATTTTTCCTCCACTAAGAACTTCCTGGTGGTTTAAACGGTCTGGCACAAAATATAGTAATTGAAATGTGGAAGCGTTGTTATATAGGTTTGGGCAAATATGTTTCAGTGAAATTGACCTATTTCAATTTGTACTCCAGCCCTTGCTATTAGATGTATTGAAATAACATTTGCACCACTAAAAACGTCAATAAGTTGTCTGTTCATACATAACATTTTGTTATGATAACTCAAAAACTATGAGTTCAGTAGGCTTCCAAAACAGCCCATGAATCAACGATCTACTGGCCGTGGCGACATGCTGCCTGTGCTAAGACGCTATGTTGTTACGCTGGCGCTGAGCTTAACCCTGCTCTCCGGTCAGGTTGAAAATTAAGCGTAAATCATGCTTCTTCACAGATCTCTCGCTGTGTCAATTTTAGTCATATTTAGTCAGAATAAAGTTTATGTTGATGATGAATGGTAGTTCGATCGAATAGTGATAAGCACTCGTCCGAACGAAGAAACATGTGCCGGCCACATGCGAATGTAACATAAGCCTATGTTTAGCTGTCATTTTTAGTCCTTTGGGCTGAAGGTCCAAAGGACTATTGCCATCACTCTGCGTCCGCTGTCCACTGCCGTATCTCAGAAACTGACACAGCTTGACCCTGTTTTTTTAAGTATTCATTTATAGCATTATCAATACCACATGCATTTTTGTTTTTTATTTGATTGCATTAGTACCTCATTTTGCATGAATGGTCTGTTTATGTGTTCGTTTGACTGGGAAATCTTCCTAGGATCAAAAGGTATCTCACTAGCTGCAGTTTCACTTTCAGGTTTTTCACAGAGTTTTTCAAAGTGGTTCATAAACTTATCCAGTGGAATATTTCCACATTTTTCACTGTTGTTACTTGCTTTATTAAGTATATCCCAGTATTCTGCAGGCTTGCTATGTTTTAGGTAGCAAAGTTTTCATGTAACTGTTTATGGTAGCATTTTGATATTTGTCTTATAAAGCATTTATACCCACTAGCCAATTCTTTTAACTCTGCATTAGCTTCGTCATTTTTAATTTTCTTTAGTCTACCTTTTGCTCTCAGATAATCTGTCCTCTTAGTTTTACACATAAAGACATAATCTGGCATAACTTGCTAAGTCTTTGTAGCAGCACATTTGTACTTCCAGTGTATCATTGCAACATAACATACATACTGTGTGCCACATTTGAATGTCATGCATGTCATATTTCCATGTAATCTATTTGCATATATAATATAAAACTTCAACAGCCGTTTTCTTAATTTTCACTTTTTGACCCTTACCATGTTTAATGCTCCATAACTTCGCCAATTTTTGTAGCAATCATAATTTTTGAAACCGTGTAAAGCACCCTACCCAACCTTTACAAGGATGTAAGAAAACAATGTTATAATTTTTCCGACTTATCACTCATTTGGTCAGCCGGGGTCACATATTGACGTATTAGTCCAAAGGACTTCAGAGCTTCACTAAGATTTGTGTTTTGTTAAAATCGATTAGGGAATTACGAAATACTGTAAATAACAGGAATGTTGGTAAACAGCGCAGCTACGCCCATGTCCGACCGGAATGTCGTTGCTATTTAGGCCATCTTTCAAATTGCGTTTACGATCTACGGATATGCATGGGAAATCATATTTATTATATAATATTTATTTATGCTACTTTGCAAATAATGTACATATATACAGTACGTTATATGTCAAATTAAAGCAAAGATATATAATAAAGTAGTGTCGATGATGGAATGCACGGTGGGCCGAGATCAGTGACAATAACTTTGATAAGAACGTATGTTGGTTATTCTTTTTGCTATGTGACCAAATCATTTTGAAATGTACACTAATATATTTTTTAATAGATATTAAAATTTACAAAATTACAAAGAAACAGTGTTTGTGTTAAATGTGCGATTACAGATAGTTTTAATTTAATATTATTTTATACATAAAAGAGTCATACTTATACAAAGTAAGATATATTTCTTACAGAACTTAACTCTCTAACTAACGTACATTAGAAATATCCCATTATTTCTTCATGTAATTACTCTAATATGTTGTAATGGTTGTTCTGGTTTCAGGTCCAGAACAGTTTTAGTTTTGAAAATGTTCTCTGATTCAAGATGATCAGAGAAAGGAAACCCATTCACAAAAAGTCAGATAAAAACCAAACAACCTGACATAGCTCAATGAAACTTGTTTTAATGTCCACATATCAAATTTATCTTCCAGGTGTTCATATTTTTATTTGCCTGAGTTATATATTTCAATGTTGTGCTTGTCTTCTGCCAGGTGCTAAACTGCCAAAACAACACATTTCCTCATTTTGAAAACATTGATATCTCGAAAACTATCATTCTCACATTTTGGCAAGTAGACACTTGTCCTTCCTTGGTACGGATGTGCTGGTTGTCGGCAGGTCTGAAGAAGTGGGTGGAGATTGGCAACTCTGGTGTGTTCAGGCCTGAAATGCTGCTTCCCATGGGTCTACCGCAAGATGTATCAGTAATTGCATGGGGGTTGTCCTTGGAAAGGTAGGTACCAAAAGGTGACCACAAGTGCTTTAGCTAAGCAGCTTGTCTCGCTGCACCAAACTGCACTTATGAGGAAAAACACTCGGTTCATCGCATTGCTTCACAGGTTGCTATTTATGACAACTAAAAAAATTTTGTTTGTTTTATAAGACGTTATCGAAAGCTGATTAGCGTAAATGCATGTAGCAAAAAAGCTAATACCACATCTGAACAAATCCATATAGAGAATGCAAAAAACCATTACTTCATAGGATTAAATTATTATTCTTGTATTAATAATTAACTAAATGCAGTTTCCATACAGAGATCATTATATTTTGCTGATGTTGTTCTCTGTCTATAGAAATTTTAGTTTTCCTACAGCTGACAAACTTGTGTTTCAGGCCAACCATGATCAAGTACGGTCTGAACAATATTCGTGAGTTGTTTGGACCACGAGTCAACCTTCAGATGGTCTACGACAATGCAATATGTCGACTGGACAAGTAGACACTTGCCAACCTATCTATTAGAGGTCATATATATGTATTAAGGGCCATTCATCCACTGTATAGGTGACGTTTACATGTCTCGTGTCCGTTTACATGGAATTGCCACCATTACTTTCTGTAACCCTGGACGGATCCAGGCATAATATGTGCCTGGTTTCCAACCTTACTACGTTTCAAAAGGTCAGTCTTTGTACGCGATGTGCTTGTTAATGATATCTCAATCATGGATTCGCTTAAATCATGTTTATACTAACTAACAGCGCACAGGAAAATGGGAAAGTGCTGGATATTAGTTTGGCAAGGCAGCGTCTCCACTAGGCAGACATCATGTTGATATTTGTAACACTCATCTAGTGCGACAATAAACTAGATCTGGACCCAGATGGTAAACCAACACACAAGATGAACGCACAAGGATGAGCGGCTTACGACTGACTCGCCGACCCTGGAGCTGCCGACTGACTGCCTCCTGCATGACTGCTCCCCTACTGTCAACTCAACTCTGCAAGTTTTGATTAAAGGTTCTACATCGTCAGTTGCTTGCCTGTATAATTTGTGAAAACTATGATCATTATGCATGTTTGTATCCCAGTTTTTGTAGCACGCATGCATGACTACACAAGTGGTAACTTCCTTAAATTATGTAATTATAATATTTCCTTTACATATTGCAAAATTGAACTTGTAGTTATTGACTTAATATCAGCAGAACAATAGATAGAGCTTTGGGTGAAGAGAACATTGTCCAAGATTGGTTCATCGAATAGATCGCCTGCATTAGTACAAGTAAAGATTGAAATCATTGAAATGCTTTGTGTAGCATGTTCCATTGTGTTGAGTAACGGCAGAAAGGTTTGTGGTCGGAGAAGAATATGAAAACAAGTACAAAAACAATGGCCAACGGAACACGACTGGTCACATGCAAGTCCACGAGTAGATTTTTCTAAACATTGATGATCGTCACGGTTAACTCTGCATGAGACTGCTTCGCGCTTCGTTGATTCTCAGTATAAACGTCCTTCTTTCCTTTGGCCCCAAAACGCACATTTTCATTCGTTTTGGTCGTCTACCATCCACCAGTGCATTTTGTTTTCAAAATTCGCATGGTTGTATCTACAATTTCATCAAATCAACTGATATTCTCTCTGCACTTACTTTATGTTCTTCTACCAACATATGTGAACATTACTTGTAAGCTGAACTGTATGCAATGCTTCTGGCGTTTTTGCTATGTTACCAATTGTGACGTCACACCAACGAAAACGACTACAGGTATTATGGCACTATGCAGATCACCATCGAAGAGTGCCGAACGCCACGGACACTACCGCACTATACAAACCAGTATGTTCACAGCCTCTTCATATTATTCTACGACTATCATCTTGCGTACCAAGGTAATTTGTTTAGAACCTAGCAAATTATCAGATAAGCACAATTACGTATTTATAGGGTTATCAGCTTATGCTTATAGCCAACTATAACGTCCCTAATATGACGACAGAACGTGAAATTACTGGAAGAGATAGGATCGAATAAACACTCGAACGGTTGACGGAAGTAGATTGGATCCGGTTGGCGCTACATCCACGCAGACGCAGAATACGGTTCCCCGGATTATTCGTAAATTTATAGCGCGTTTAAAGTACACGTACATTTAAACAGTGTTGGAAAGTGTTTTGCGTTAATGCAGATTACGTAGAACGCTCCCATCTCATGAGCGGTCCTCGGACAATCGCAGGAAATATCCAAATTAAAACGTCTCCGTGTATACCCTAAATATCGGTAAAACCCTTCACCAATGGCGAATGTTGAAACAATAAAGGCGTTACTTCCGAAGGGTCGTGGATTATTCCGTGAACGTTTGGTGCCCGAGATGCAAACTGTCTACGAGGAAAACGATAACACGCATACATGCAAAATTCTTGCGCTAGCTCGACTGTTGTTAGACTACTCATTCAAGCTATCATTGTTACCGCAGTATAGTATTAAGAAATATGGAATATTCCGTCCCCAAAAAATTATTTTCGTTTTTCTATATAAAAATGCTTATGCAAGAACGTGTTATGATACAGGTTAAACTGTTGTATTGCATATTCTTGACTATTTTTGATAGTTATGTTAAAAAAAAACACTTATGTAAATTGAATTGGAGCAGCAACAAACTTCTCGCAAGATACGTTGCATGCGGGGTACAGACATCACGTTTCCAAGTACAAGAAAACCTGGCAACGCATTCAGTATTATGTAAGAATGGATGTATGCAAATGGCATGCGTTTTTACAGCGCCATCGGTGGTTTAGGGCCTAATAAGAAAGTGACGTGAGTGGTTGGTAGAACCATTAACGAAATGTAACTGTCTCGACGTATTGTCTGCAGGGAGGGCACTGGGGTGTGTCTGCTCACCTGTACCTTTCTTTAATTAGTGTTCTTAGGTTTATATTACAATGAATCATTTATATGTTTAAAACAAAGAGGAGGCCTACACGTGATATCTGAAGGATTGCATTATGTCCATAATGAATTGATCACCGATTTACTGAATGTGTAGTGCCGATGTGCTGTAGACATCGATATTTACAATACGTTGGCAGATATTGTACACACGAAACTGTAAATATAATTATTTACACCAAACTGTGAATCAGTTTCCTTGCTACTGTCGATACCTGAACTCGCAAATATAAAACATGCGCGCGTTGTACCTTAACTCATATACGACACGATGATTTGTCGCGGACAACTAAAGCTAGAGGGTCGCATACTTCACGACGCGACTGTTAATAGGTTGATGCATGCACGTACCAACAGGTAATGACTGGACGTGTCGCCACTGCCCAGCAGAATCTTGGTAGAACTAATCGGCAATGGTCACGACTGCTTTTGTTTTGATATAACATCGTATAAAATTAGCGCCTCTCCCGCCACAAATCTGTTAGTTCCTCTTCTAGACCAAGATGTCAAGCGGTGCTTGCAGCGGGGGCCATTTTCTTAGTCGTTTTACTGCATAGTCCCATGACTAATTATTTCGGGTGCGAGAGGTTCTGGGGTGCGAGCGTCCCGTGTTCACACCCAGAACGAGCCCGTTTTTTATTTCTATAAATTCCTTTTCTTCTTACGTTTTTTTATATATTCGCCACCACGCAATTCGTCGGCGACGGTAACGTCTGCCCCCAAGACGAGCATCGCATCGCAACGGATGCAAACGCATGTCACGATAAATAATCGCTTGTCACAGACGAGTCGCGTCACTTAACGCCCGGCAAACACGTATACACCCCTTGCGACGTGGTGGTTGTCTTGGGAGCAGTCTTTATCGCGACGTAGAATATCAAACATGTGTGATGTTGAAGACAAATCGTCGCAGTTCGAGAAGTCGCGTCCTGACGTGTGTATGCCGGTATGATCCCCGTCGGCGAAATATTTTTGCTGTCCAAAATGTATTGAAGCATACAGCCAATGAGAAGCTAAATGTGAAGATATAGGCCTGCTTATAACTATAATAACGTATTTGTTATTTAGGTATTTGTGACAATGCGTATCATTGTAATACATAAATTGTTTTAATAATGTTTTAATTATATTTTGAGGCCTTTTTTCCTTTCTTTGGATTTGATAGTGTCTTCAACGAACGGATCGGTCCAACTTATGTGAATCCAATATTAAAAGGTAAGTTCTTATATAGCGCAGTATCCAGTCTTCATGACTGCTCAAATCGCTTTACTCCCTGGCAGACCTGTTCAATTGAACACCATCTCGAGTTCTCTGAAAAATGCGCCTAGACAATTCGTACACAAATATCCACCACTATATATAGCCAGGTACTCATTCATACAGCTGAGTGAACTGAAGTAATAATGAGTGAACGGACTTGCCCAAGGTTCGACATCACCGCACATGATTCGAACCCGGGTTCTCTAAGTCGAGAGTCCGAACTACTGCTGCGCTACTGCGCACCACAATAATATAACTGCTGTATTAATACCGGTTTGTTTCATACACATTCGCGCGATTTGCACTGCTGTTGCTGTGGTGTGACTTGGATCGTTTTAATGGAGCAATCTGGAAATTAGCCAGAGCAGTCGCGTGGTAATCTATCAGAAGCCACCTAAACGCAGGTGGCAAAAGGAACGAGAATCACACCCAGTCTAGGACCATGAATTATTTATTTTTCGGTGTGCTGCAGTCATTACATACATGTTTGAAGACACGTAATTGTGTTAGAATCGCGTCAAATCTCCTCCAGATGCAACGGCTAATGCTGCTTGTCTCCACAAGAGAGCCATCGACAAGAATGTGTATTATTATTTATTTATGCCAATACTCGGTGCAATGAAGCTTTACATAACGCTATTACGCATCCCAAGGCTAGCCAGCTTATGAGTGATTATTGCGTTATTGACTTTTATACTAAAAGATGCAATAGTGTTGTTAACGACTATTTGGCCATTACACTTGATACGTAAGCGGGGGCCCGCACACGTACGTAACCTACATGTGCAAACATAAAGGCTAGAGCCAGTTAAAATAATGGAACGTTTGTTTACCAATAAATACAATGGATGGTTCCAGTGGCTTAGACCAAAGACACCTAACTGGTTAAAAGATTAGTGCATAATGTTTTATCAGATGTAATTAAAAATCAAAGCAATAACCATTGTGCCGTGTACCTTTACATTAATATAGATGTAATATGTCCTAATAATAGTATAATCATTTAAATGCTAAAAATGCGTCTAGTAAGTCTTTTTCAAGCACACGTTTGTATTCTCTTATGCGAACAAACAGTCGCCAAAACCAGTTAAGATGTTGTTAGCTATGAAGAGCTGAAGAGGATGTATCTGCGTGCGTGTGTGTGTGTGTGTGTGTGTGTGTACGTATGTATATATGTCAGGGCTGTGCCGAAGTACTTTGGAATGTACTTAAGTACAAGTAATTTTCATTGACTTTAATGCAAGCAGATCATTGTTTTAGGAGAGTACTTAAATACAGACCAAGTACGTTTTCTTAAGTACAAGTACTTTTGGTGGACCCATTTGTATAACGGAATGGGGAGTGGGACTGGGTTATAAAATTACCTATTTATTTTACCTGTAGAAAAGTACAGATGTATAACCTCCAGCAACAAAGGAATGTACATAAGTACAAGTAATTTCGCGAATGTACTCAAGTATACGTACTCGGATATGCACGGCAGAGCTCTGATATATATATATATATATCCTGATATATATATATCAGAGCTCTGCCGTACATATATATATATAAGTGTATGCCCCGCGGTTTATACAGCTAATTTGTGTACATTACACCATTTCGTTTCATTAATGTGTGTTCAGCTCAGTATGTAGATCCCTACGCGTTTTGATGCGACGAAATCCGATCACTAAACAATCTAAACAAAGTAATAAGTGCTTTGCGTCGTTGTCGTGGGGAGTCGGGTCGAATGCGTGTGCCATGTAGCTGTCCACGTAAGACCGTCTGTAGCCCTTTGTGTGGTTCACAATATTCACCGTCTATTTTAAAGAAGGGAAAAAAATGCATCTTTTGGGCCTATACATCTAAGAGTTAACGAACACTTACCATTAGCAATTGCAATCAAGACTATTATGCCAGCAGCTTACTAGAACAACCTTGTTGAAGACAAATACTTTAAAATGCACTGACAGCGTCATTGTGGTAGAATTGTAAAGCCTGACGTCGATATTGCCTATTCTGCCCAGTTCCCCAGTCGCCAAACCGATAATATTAGACCTGCTCTGTATAGTTTGCGTCGCTGAATTTGATTTGGCTCTGTAACTACAAAAAATGTTACGTCCGCTTACTACACAGTATAGGATTGTATAGCATTATATGTTACACTTGTAATAATAGGCGAGTGGTAGAACCACCTATCGGACCGATTTAAATGCCCTCCCCCCACATACACACACCCAAATGTTATATCATATGAAAGGTATACATCTCCCCGTCCCAACGAGGCTTGTCGTAAAGCTGCCAAGTGGTGCAGTAAGCGTGAAATCAAGGTCACGGTCAAATGATGAATTTTCGAAATTGTGCGGATCCGCAATCGTCTTAATTTTACACTGGTCGCATATCTACTTTACTTAGGTACAGGATGGCCAACTGATATATGTTTGTAAAGCCTGTTAACTCCTCATCAAAGTGAGGTAAAACAAGGTCACTGTGAAATGATGAACATTCGATTTTTTGCAATACCGCGAAAATCAAAGTTACAATGACCCTGCAACTGCTTTATTTATATGTATGTGTCATGCGCTGTGTGAAAGAACCATTTCTCCCCGTCAAAATGAGATATGATATGGAGCTGTCAGTTGATGGAGTAGGTGTGGAGCGACGATCAAATGGAGTCACCGTCAAGTGATAAATGTTCGAAATTGCGTCATCCCGCAAACGTCATACAATATAAATGGTTACGTATATCTACGTTACCTATTTATTCATGGCAATTTCGTATACAGTTGGAAAGCCAACTGTCTCCCTTTAAAAATGGGATACGACGGGGAGCTATCAAGTGGTGCAATAGGTGTGAAATGAAGGTCAGAACTAGATGATCGAAGCTGGATATGTTTTCTTACAGGAGTAAGCAGTGAATGCAAATAAGATGGTTGCAACCTATTGTCATATCTTTGTAACCAGACAAGATACACACTTGATTAAAATGTTGTTTTATATGTTTCCAGACGTGAGGAATTCTGTTCCATCATTATTGATGTGAAAAATGTGAAGAAAACAAACTGGCGGCCTAAAAATGGTTGTCTACTATGCAAATTGTCACATATTTTTAACCAGGTAACGTACACGCACGATTAAAACGTCTTTTTACAGACATAAACAATTCCATTTGTTAAATGTAATAAACGCAATGAAAACGGTCGCTAAATTGCAACAAACAGTATATTTCGAGTTCTCGGCAAGCTTCACCCAATTCCGTGGCAACACGGTAATGTAAAGTTTGTCAACTTATTGCTGTTCTGTAGAGATCAGTCTTTACTCTAATACAAGGCATGCGGATCATTACATCGTATTGCTGATTATTGTCTTTCAATAGTTTGTCTAAAAGAATTCTGCATACAATTTTGCTGAGTGGGGTGCATGTAGACACATCTGGCAGAACCCGACCCAGCTCGGTAACATCTGTCTGAGACTGGGTGGTATGCACCTCCCAATGAGTTACTGTGGCTGTATTGGCACATTAATGGTTGAAACTGGCATCGTATCAATACCAAGTGTTGCATTTGGAGGTGTACTGAAAATGCTGAGCGGCAAGAAATACCCTCAGAATGTCAAGAGTTTTCAGGATGCTGGTAGAGGAACTACTTCGGCCCGTCTTTGCCAAACACCATCTGGAATGCATGAGTGATCTTCTACAAGCAATAGATGACACTGCATCTTTGAGCAGAACAACAAAGCTTTGGGTGGATTGTCTCATCAAGCCCGTCTTCGTGATTCTCAATTGCATTCGAGCAGACCGAGAAACAGACTGTGCTTTGCATCTTGACCCTGTGAAGGATATGGTCTCTTTGTTCTTTGCCGCAGGGCATGTCCACAATGCCCGGTACGCACTCTACTATCTACGATCTATGGAAGGCTTACCCGATGGCATACGTGCGCAATTCATCAACGGATAGCACATGATGTACCACAACGCTGGTCTGTTCATTTGCATTTGAAAGTACCTTCATGAGATAGTGTCATTAACAGAGTGGAATCATTGGAATAACTCAGAAACCGAAAACTCTCAAGACCTGGGCTGACAGCTTGCGTACCTGCCATGGCATCATCGACGACTTGAACGAGACGAGAGATAACGAACGACCATCTGCCCAAACTTCGCACAAAGAAGAAACGGCCGCAAGAATCAAGGGAGACGATCAAGACACGAAAGTTCTACGCGATAAATTGGAACTTTGCATAGATCCACTTGACTCAGAGCAACTTCCAGATGGGCTTATGAACATTGTCACTGGACAAGTTGTGAATCACACCTCGGTCAATGTCGACAAGGCGGAAATGCTGGGGAAAACACAGATGGAGTCTTTTGAACGCAGTTGGCTGGTGGATTTCATGATTCAATACAACAAATTGCGACCACCATGGCTTTATCCAGGAAACGCATTAAAGTTGGAGATGCTAAAGTGTTTGACACGGAAACCATCTACGCAAGAGACATGGGCTTGCAGTCTAGCGCACGCGATCTTGACACAACCACACCAATGGGCCATGAAATATTACCTATCTCTACGTCTATGTTCGATGAAAATGGAAATATGAGGGATGCCAAAACGAAATCCAATCTCAAGAATGCGCTCAAGGTGGAAGTGTTAAGACGTCTGGCTAAACAAGATGTGCAGGCAACGTTCTTTGGTGGGCGCGTTCTCTGTACACGACTACCTTGTCCGGTTCCGTAGTTACCTACACAGTCACGTAGCAAAAAGTGATGTCTATCTGATGTTCGACAGATACATTGAGGGCCGTACTAAGGAGGCAACCCGACGCGACAGGGACAAAGGAGCAAGCAGAGTCTAAACATTACGTTGCACAGCTCGCCTACCACCACAAAATGTCGTCCTAGCCGTCACCATGAACATAGATAAGCTGATTGCTCTCATCGTCGAGGATTTGTTTTCCTACAAAACTGACTTTCAAAAGCATAAACTAGTTGTCACTGGCAGAGACCTGGTTCCTGAAGAAATCGCAAATGGTTGTGTAAACAAACGTCAAACATGGCTACAACGCAGGAGGAAGGAGACACTCTGATTGTGCAACAAGTTTCACGTGTAAAAGAAGGTACCGTCTTGGTCGTTGCAGATGACACCGACATCTTTGTTCTCTTGTTGAATTTCTGTCACCAGGGCAGTATATCCTGCAAAGTTCTAATGGTTTCGCCAATTCAAGGACGAAGTGTCCTAGATATCAACGCAGCTGCAGAAGAGCATAACTCCCTCGTTCCAGATCTACTGGCTGCTCACGGTCTCACAGGTTGTGATACTGTGGCGTCATACTTTGGCGTTGGCAAGGTTGCAGCTCTGAAAGTTCTGAGACATGGCCAACGTTCTCTCAACTTTCTGGGAAACACAGGCGGACCACCTTTTTTCGGAAGTAGCGGACCAGGCCACGCACTTCCTGTTGGCCTGCCATGGTCAGCAAAGATGTAATTCGATGACGGAAGCACGCCAACACATGTGGTTTTCTAAAGTAAGCAGAAGCAAGGCTTCCGCACCTGTGATCATTACCACCCACAAGTGAAGCGTTCGAACAAAATGTAGCCAGAGCCCATCTGCAAGTAGCAATGCTTTGGACCCAAACCCTACTACTACTGCGCTCAGTCCAACTACTGTTTCCCAGACTCCTCGTTCGCCCCAACTGGGTTGCTAAACGTGATCAAGTGCTCGTGTCGAAGTGAAATGCCATATAGCACGAACACATGCAGCTGCAACAGCTCTGACATGGCATGCACACCATTTTGCACTTGCCAGGCCTGCAAAAATGAGAGCAGCAAGTACGTTCTACGTGATGCAGATGAAGAGGAGTGATGCTTAGAA